>JAVXUP010002280.1:0-144085 GCA_033070095.1 Escallonia herrerae
CTAATTTCAGATTTTACAAGACAAAATGTGTGCAAGGTTAGGCCTCAAACAACGAAGACAGAAGCAATTGAGAAGAAGAAGAAGAAGAAGAGGCGAGCAGTGAATGAGTGGGAAAATGGCAGCTTAGTTGCACTCCTAATATGACGACGTATCTCTCTCGGAAACTCGCTTTTGCGATCCCAAGTTAGGAGCTCGATGGGATCTCGTCCCAAGCTAATACGGGAACTTGATCCCGTTAGCTGGATAGAGATGCATGGAACAAGTGAGAGAGTACCTGAAAATCAAGCCCTTTTCAACTCAATTCCTCGTTTCTCTCTTCCTTCAAGTCCTTAAAGCCTCCTTGTCTATTGTTGTTGGCTATGTGAACTATACTAAACAAACGATAATACTCTTTACGCATTTATTTATTCAAGCCGCTCCCTCCCAACCTCAAATTCTTCTTGGTGCTTATGCTCCCCCGCCCCCCTTTCTGCAACTAAGAATGGCAGCGACAAAGAGCGTCGGCAGGTTGCAGCAAAGATTGTCGTGGATAGCAGCAGCGACAATCCAGCAATCCGCTAAGCTTTCAGATCTATCATTAGCATTTTCTTTGGGATATCATAGGCTTGTGATAGTACTCGTGTCTAGTACCGGCTGGTTACAGCTGAATGCCCTTTGTTATTTTGGTTTATTGTCTTCTAATTACAACTCAACTCCAAAATCCCAAAGCATCATACGGGAGCCATCTTTTTTTAAATCGGTACAGGTACCCATCTAAACTGAACTGATTCCCAATTCATCCTTTTAGTCCTAGCCATGAAGGATGGATACTATGTGTTGTGCATATCAACCCGTGCCAATGCTGTAGCCAAAACATTAAGTATCCCTCCTGGGGACTACGTTCGCAAGAATGAAAGGAATTGAGGAAGGGCTCCACAAGCGGTGGAGCACGTGATTAAATTCAATGCAAAGCGAAGAACCTAACCAGGGCTGACAAGTAACGACTGGCTCCAACTATTTTTGGGTGCATATTATTAATATTAGCTATTTTTTTGACAAAAATTTTCCGTATCCCAGCTGCACTCGTATCCTGATTTTTTCTAAAATGATGTATCGGTGTATCCACAACTGTGTCATATCCGCACTTGTACCGTCTTTCGTGCTTCTTAGGTCGCCACTCATGTTACCTTCCAATTGGTTGGAAAACAATATCCAATTTCAAGAGGAAATATTAGTCTCAAATCAGAGGGCTTATGCAGCAACTTTTTATCCGACACATCTCATTGACCTCCAAAGATCACGCATGAAAAATACCATTGTACACTATTGATTGTATCGCATCCTACCGCAACCAAGACATATGAAACCTCCAAGATGACAAATAATCTAAAGCCAAGGCAAAAATATTGGTAATGGGGATTACATATTTCAGTATCGAGATAATAGCCCATCAGTTCCCAAGACAAACATTGGTGTCAAGGCATAATAATCTACCATGCGTCCATACCCAAATGACAAATGATAATCCCGTTTTTTCGGGTACTCCAAGAGATAATAACGGAATGAGCTTCAAGCTTGATATACTTAACCATCAAATTAGCTTTAATTATTCTACCATCTTCCTCCTATATAACAACTTTCTGAAAGGTAGTTATCTAAATTGCATGCCAAAATTTAATATAACATTTGCAGAGGAGCTTTAAAATTTATACCTTGCGTCCAAAACGACCAGAACGACCAATCCGATGAATGTAAAGCTCTCGATTATTCGGGAGGTCATAATTAATCACCAAGGAAACCTAAGTAAAACAAAAAGAAAAGAAACATAATGAGAATGTGCAAAATGCAGCAAGTATATTCCTTTTCAAGATACAATTAGCAACAATTAATAGAAACATATGAGATCTTACTTTTGATTCTCCTTAAAATAAAAGGAGGATAGATCCAAAGTGAACAGTTCGATACACAATCCTTACTGATACTCCAGATGATGGATCATTCTACCAAAAACTGTCTTAAGTGTTTCAGAAAGTCATAATTGACACTGACCTAATGGTTTTGATATCCCCACCAAATCGTTATTGATCATATAGCCTGCCTTATGCACAGTAAAATCTCTTTTTTACCTTTTCAATGAGTAAACATGTACAATGAGAAGAAAGCCTTTATCCAAAATCATACAAACCAAAAGAGGAAAGCAGCTATTACTTCGTTGTTCTTACCATCAGGAATTGCCTCACTACCTCTATCACCATCTCCCTTAGGCATTTCAGCCTCCATGTGAGCACCAAACTTCTGACATCAGTGTCATGGAGTGTCTCAAGCCATCACCATCATCATCTAAGCCTTTGTTCAACTGTAAGTGTCTCAAAAATGAAGGTAATTGATGAATCCCCGCTGCATGCTCATCTTATGCACATGTTGTTAGTTACTGTAGAACTTTTACATCTTTCTCAGGTCTTTGATAATACACTTTGTAAGTACTCCTTCTGAGTAAGATCCTTCAAATTGATCCACCCCCAGTCGTACTAAAGGTGGCATCTGACACATTCTCTTCGGCCCTACTTAGCCCTTGGATTCCAAAGTAGTTGTCCAATGTATCTTTAACGTATCCTTAACACATATCTTTAACAACAACCAAAAGTTTAAACCAAAACTAAAGCAATCAGATAAAGCTAATCCCTCATGTTGCATAGGAACAAGTACTTACCCAAAGGGAAAAAATGGAGGTGAGTATGTATCTAAAAGCCACATTAAGGTGCCCAGAATAGTATTCTTGCGAGTGTTCCTCTAAAAAGTGTTGCTATGCTGGACAAGTTTTTTTTGCTGACTGTCAGAAACATATCGAGACACCCAAACACCTCAATATTACATGTATGGCACAAGAGCAAAGGCTAAAGGGTCCCAAAAGAAGCACAGAAGGAGAAAATTTATGTAAGAGTGTAACCCCAAAATTTATGTAACTTCTCTGTCAATGACTACTCATAAAACACACAGCCAATGACTTCTCCGCCAAACCTCGCAATAATGCCCAACAGGTACCAGCTAACTGCCTTTATGTACCTTTTTGTCCTGTCCCTTTGTTCTCATTCCCGCTCACATACACATTCTTGGTATATAAGAAATATTAGAGAGGTACAAGCCAACAAGGCCCAAAACCCCGCCGCGAGAGAAGGGGGAGGGGTGGAGCATGTCAGTGAACTTGCAGGTCCCCCACCCTCTACCTTACCCATTGCCTACTGCTGCCATAATTTCCCAACCATAGCCTTTACAACTTTCTATCAATCCCCTTTATTTCAAACGCGAGTCACCTTTCCCAACTCATCAAAACCTCTCTCAAACTCTGGCTTCTATCGAACTTGTGAAAAGCATCCAAAATTTCTTATCCTGAAATATATGACCAAATACCTGTCTGAACTCCACATGTTAGCCTTGGCCAAACCCAAGGAACTTCTATTAGAACAACCAAAACCTTAAGAAACTAACCTACCATCTGAATTATCAGACTTCCAATCATCTTTCATCACATCCTCATCACTGCAATAGTCAGACAAGCCACGGCTCCTCTCCCCCAACAGTGTAATGACTCTATTCAAACCACCTAGTACATCGAAAACTTAGGCTGCCAACTTCCACATATGCTATTGGTTCTGGAAACATCACCAAGACCTGAACAGAACTCCTGTCCATCAACCCAAAAATCCTCCAACAAATCCGCTGCTAAATATGAGAATCATAAACTCTGTACACCATCTAAACTCGCGCCTTCCCTCTTCATAATCCACATTGAAACGATTCCAAAAAATCAATAAACCACCTCCAAAACCTATGAACTTACCAACAAGTGCAATATAGATACTAAAAGAAGAGATGTCGAATGGAAAGAACCTTTAGATTTGCTGCTAACTCATCAATTCATCCTCCGCCCATGGAGCCTAAATCAATTAATGAACAACCTCTCATTATCATGTCCATGGTATCGTAACCTTCCCCCCCCCCCCCCCCCCCCATCAACCAAAAAAAAAAACCAACACTAAAAACTTTTTGACCCAATGACCCAGCCCTAAAAAGCTTCACCCTTAACGACTAGAACTCAACCGCCAGTAGGCTTTGCAACGAACTGCCCAATAAAGAAGTAGAAACAATAGCCTGAATTACTCCAGCTACTTGAAATCAAATCAATGTATGCCAGATACACAAGCAGATCCAGACGGATAGACACCACATGCTTGCAAACATTCTTCCTAATAGGAATAGCAGATTCGCTATCCTATGACCGCCGCCTGCAAACATCAACACCAGGACTGCTGAGCAATCTTGCCAATTCTTTTCTGCAAAGCAATTGACTCCCATACTGGTTACAATGCCATGTGGAGACTAGTATATATATGGAGCAACAACGTTATTAACGTTAGTCTCCCATACTGGTGACAATGCCATGCGGAAACTAGTATATATAGTGACTGCAGCTTGTCCTAAACTACTAAACAAGCTTGATTCTTATTGAACTCAGGTATAAAATTTATCAAAAATAAGCACAAGATATTCAAGTTTCTGGTGATAGTGTATGCTTTTGCAAGCAAGTCCATGTAACACCAATTTCAACTCATAGGTCCCTGTAATTTTACTTTCTGTTGCAGCGCGGTCCAAAATGTATCTTCCGTCTACAAATGGCCGTTAAATGGTCATGTGCAATTAGAATTTACTTAGGGGCAGAGTCATTTAAGATTTACATAAGATAACCAAAAAATTAAAACATAGATGACCAGAAACTCTCTCTCCTCCATGTCAGTCTCGACCACGTCAATTATATTTTGTGGACAGTGGACACCTAGAAACCAGGTCAGGCTCACCGGGGTCTTGCAAACTTTGCACACAGAAAAAAAGAGAAGAAGAAAAAGATGATAGATGGAAGTGAAGTCAATTGAAGGTTGAAACCAAACTATGTTGTTCTACTTCTAGTAAGATGGCTTAATAACTTTTGGGACCATCATTATGTTCAAGGAAGAAATTCCAAAAAAACAAAACAATGATCACCAATGAATGTCTTTATGGCAACTTAATGAAATTGGCTTGTCATATGTTCGCTTCTGTTAGCATTCTTGAGCGGAAGTTTCATGTTGGACCACTTTGGAACAAAAAGGCATATTTGGTATTACTTGGACTTGCTAGTACAAGGAACAGTTTTGTCATCAACCCCAACTTTAATATGCCCACAATCTTGGCAATCTTATTTTTTGTGTAGCATCTGTAGAACATGAAAATAAAAAATTACCAAAAGAAACTGCATGAGAGAGAGAGAGAGAGAGAGAGCAAAGGACTTACCTGCTGCACATCCAGACCCCTAGCCCAAACGTCTGTTGTTATTAAAACACGGGTTGCGGCAGACCGAAACTCTCCCATTATAGCATCTCGCTCTTGCTGAGGCATGTCCCCATGCATGGCGGATACGGTGAAGTTATTATCACGCATCTTCGCAGTTAGCCAATCCACCTATTAGATTATCATGCGAAACTGCATTAGATTTTCCAAATCAACTCTCTTAGGCCAGCACTTGGTCCTCTGTCTATGCCAATCAACTGAAGTCATTTGCTCCATTCACAAATGACTTCTTTTGCTCTAGAATTACGAAATCCCTGAATTTGTAAGTTACAACATTGTAATGAATGGCATGAATTAGTAAGTTACACATGAAGATCTATTCAGCTTGCAAGATATTGACAAATATCCAAAAGAACCAATGGCAAGGCTCCAGCTATAAAATGAGTCAATGGTCCCAAAGAAAGCATTGAGTGGACACATTAACAAGTGATGCAACCACAGATTCATAGACGTGGAACTCCTCGATCAAGAAGTTGTTTCAGTGTTAGTGATCCAAGTTTTCCAAAGCAAACGAATACATGGTGCATCTTTCCATGTAAGACAGTCCAACATATCGAGTTAAACTAACGTAACGGAACAAGAACAATCTATACTTTCATTAAGGGAGAGGATCCTTATGGTGAAGACTTGTATGGCTTTCCCACAATACCCTATTCTCAATTCCTTAAAAACATGCTCAAACAATTCAATAATGGTCATCCTACAAATTCTCTACTTCCACTACCCCCTTCAAACTCTCCATATCATAGTCACTCTCTCCACTCAATAACCCTAACTCGAGGTAAGTATCCCTTCTGCCTACATGCATTTCTTTAACTGTATTGCACATCACATTGCTTCAATTTCAACCCCAAGCGGCCAAACCTTTACTACTGTGTTTTTTTAGCAAATCTCTAAATTTGCATCCTTCTTTCACACACGGATCGCGTGTACCGATGACCCCCAGTAAGTATACAAAGCCTGACACTAAGACAAGAATGGCATTACATTACCTTCCGCTTCGTGTTGCAGAAAATGACGGCTTGCGTGATAGTAAGGGTATCATAAAGATCACAGAGGGTGTCAAACTTCCAATCCTCTTTTTCTACGGCAACAAAGAATTGCTTAATGCCCTGTCATATTATGCAAAAAACAACAATAAACGATAAAAGACGAGGATGGGCATCAAAGTTGCATAAAAGTTAGTACCTGCTGTCATGGACATCATATATGAACATTATCATTACTCACCTCCAACGTCAATTCATCACGTTTCACAAGGATTCGAACAGGATCTGTCATAAATTTGCTAGTCATCTCCAAAATTTCGTTGGGAAGCGTGGCAGAGATTAAGACAACCTGCAATGACCATTTAACTTTGTAGTTTAAGAGAATTGCTCTACGTCGAAATTGTACCACATGAGTTCCTCCTTACAGTTACATAATGCCCAGTTTATATCACACTTTTCTTATAGTAAGCATGTGCCAAATGAAGGGCCACGGAAGAAAATTAAATTTTAACCACGGGTACAATGGCAGATACAAGCAGGCCCCGGCTGGTCCAACAGGCTCCCGGTTTGAGGGTCATGGATAATTTAATGTATATATAAATTGCTGAAATTTGGACCCAAGTAAACCCCAGAGTTAACCATCCTATTCATATGTATATTTCCCGACTTTAATACCAACAATCTATAGACTATCTTTAAGAATCCAAATCGAATTTCTGGAAGATTTAATAACATAGACAATGACACGATTGAACCACAACCTTAAAAACAAGAATTGATCCTGTAAAGACGAAAGGACAACGAAAAGAAGGTGGACCAAACATAAAACTAAAGTAGAGCAAAGTTAAATAGCTGTTCAAGATAATGAAACCCAGAAACCATCAAAATTTTGCTGCTCAACCTTTGAACTGAAAAGAGTTACTAAAATTAGCAATGCCAAGATTGCACTACACCTTAACAACAAGAATCAATTCCTGAAAAGGAAAAAAACCGCATAAAGAAAGTGGTGACTAAATATGTTGCACAAAAGTGATTTGGATAGGGATAATGTGCCTTTTGAAATACATATTCTGCATATTTCGAGGATGTTTGAACCTGATTAGAGGAATGTGCAGTTTGGGTTCTTTGTAAGGCACTGAGTCGGGGAAAAGATAAATTTTTAATGGATTTAAAGGTAATGGAGATGCCAGAGATGAGACAGAAGTAGTGGAAGGCAATGCTGAATTGTCCACAACCAAATTTGCAAGAAGCAATAATAGTGGCTACTTGGGATAGATAAATTTGTCCTCTCACTTATGATCTATTAACTCTGTGGTCTATCGCACGATTGTAGTGGCTATTTGGGATAGATAAAGAGATGGCAAGAGTAGTGAACAAGGAAGCATCACTCTGAAATGCATAAAACGAGGAGAGGAATGAGGGCAGCGGCCTTCACCTTTATATTTTCAATCACCTTTTGGGGCCAACCCGCTGGACATCCAGCCCAACATCCATCTAAGGTGGTTTACTATTTTGGAACCCCTACCCCAGCTCTTTTTACATAGGTCGAGCGGACTGTCTATATTCCACGGCGATTTTATAAAGGTTTACAAGTATCCGCATTTAATATGATAATGATAGACAAAGGATCAGATTATACCATTAAACTGTTACTAAATCTGGAAGATCCACTATACCGAGCACCCATAAAGCACATAAAATTAATGAAAAAATGGTATTTGATATGAAACTTTTCACTCCCTTGTAATGCGAGTCTGGTGACTGTTTGTCCACATATCACAGACACAGATAATGCAAGAGAGTGAGAGAGAGAGAGAGAGAGAGAAAGAGAGTACCTGAAGCTCTGGAGGAAGATATCTATAAACATCATAAATCTGATCCTTGAAACCTCTGCTCAGCATCTCATCAGATTCGTCCTGATAAGATTCCAACATACAACAGTAAGTCCCCACATCTCTGCCTCATAATATAGTGCAGTGAAATTCTATAGCATTCCAGTATCACGAACTCACAAGAATCAATAGTTTGATAGCTCTTGTTCGTAACGTTCTCCTCTTGATCATGTCACAAACCCTGCCCGGAGTCCCAGACACAACTTGAACACCATGTTCCAGTTTTCTAATATCCTCGCCCACGCTTTTGCCTCCAATGCATGCATGTGCTTGTATATTCATGTGATCTCCTATTGCCAGAATAACTTTCTCTGTTTGAGCTGCAAGCTCCCTAGTAGGCGACAAGATCAGGGCTTGGACCCTGTAAAAGATAACACCAAATCCAACAACGTTCAGCAATACAGTCCAAAAGATAACGTGCAAATTCGACTTTCTAATGAGAGAATACACTATCAATCCCTCAACTCAGTCTTCAGTACTACATGTCATGTCAGCACTCAGATTTCAGGAACTTAAGAGAGGGAAGAACCCCAGTACAAGCAAAAGAACAAGATCAGAGTGCCAAGAAAGTGCACTATACTAACTATAAGCCACTCAGATTTCAGAATGCAAAACAAAGCAATGTGAATTGAATCCACCACTATATTGCAGCATCAAGCCAACGAAAATAGGTACATGTGCATAATAACCTCAGTGGTTACTTACGGCTGGACAAGGGCACCCTTTGCATGAACTAAAATGCAGCTCAAACTGAATGAAACCCTAGAAGAGAAGGAGAGGGGGACAGATTGGATAGCTATACATCTCTAATTCATCAGACAATAACACAAGGAATTCTGTAACACAGATAAATAGACACCCTCTACTTTCCTTTGATTTACACAAATAAGTAACTAGTTGCCAATAAGCAGCATATTTAATGAATATCCCTATCAAAGACTAAACCCACAACATAAAGTTGTGGGCTTAGGGTCTCAACAGAAAACCCATAGCCCGGAACAGATACTTAGTTTTTGTACAGTCACATAAGGAATAACTTTAGACCAGGGTAAATAAACCTTATAAGAGGAAAGAAACGTTGCATAAACTCAAATTAAGGTTGCAACACTAAAAGCCCAAAGCCCAAAACCATGAACCCTATTCGTTGAATAAAAGCATTCTTTTTCCTCGATTATTAGGTAGATCATAAGGAGACGCCACATAAACACAAAATTAGGATCTCAACACTCTAAAAGCCGCGGTAGTCAGAGAGAGACTACTCAAGTATTAGGTGCATAAACTCAAATTAGAGCTTGGACAGCCACAAAACCAGTAACCATAATCCTTGAACATAGCACACTTCCCTCAATTATTAGGTGCATAAGGGCAAATTAGGTGTTCGACAGTAAAAGCCCAACAGGAATTAAGTAGTAGTAGTAGTCAGAGGGAGTAGTAAGGAAAATTACTCTCGGGAGGAGGTCTCGACCATCTGGCAGACTGCGAGGGCGATCATGGAAGTCTTGCCAGTGCCGGACTGGGCCTGGGCGATGACGTCGCGCTGGTGGAGGATGGGAACGACGGCCCGCTGCTGGATGGCCGACGGCTTCTCGAAGCCGTACTCGTAGATGCCTCGGAGGAGGTCGTCCTTTATCCCCATCTCGTCGAACGTCATCACCGGCTGCACCCCCTTGGACGTCTCGAACACCAGCTTCTCGTCGTCCACCGTCATTCCTCCACCCCCGCCGCGCCGCCCCCTGCTCGCCGCCATGTTCTTTGCTTTTTCAGCTTTCAATCGGAATCTCTTTGCTCTTTTGTGCCCTGGACCTCAAAACAAGCTTAACTTCGCTTATGATGAAGGAGATGGAGCGTACGCAAGTCGAAACAATCGAAAGCCCTAAATCAAGAGTTATATATCTCATGGGACGGTTTATCGGGTCGGGTGGGAGGCAATTCATTCATTTTACGAATTAGTAGTTGAGTAGGACAATGACACGATATATCAACACATAACAATCTGAAGCCTTTTAATTGAAAATCAATAATTTTTTACGCCAAATAAATTGTAACCACCGGCTTTAAGGCTCCGATCGACAAATAGAATTAGAATTGGAATCGAAATTGAGAACTGAAATTACTTTGAAATTGAATAAAATTTGTAATTTCATTGATTAGTTAGCGCAAAAGATTAGATTAAGAATTTAAATTGGTAAAGTCAAAAAATAAAAGATAAATATGCAAAATTAGAGTTTCAAGTTTTTCCTATCAAAACACATAGGATAAGTAAAAGAAAAGGAAAGAAAATACACATACGATGAGTAAGTACAAAATGAAAAAATGAGTCCACTAAAATAATTGCGCATATGACGACCATGTATAAAATAGAAAAATGAACCAATTTTTTTGTTCTTCAAGGATAATATCATTCAACACTACCACGTACCCAGCTCAAAAACATTCAACCAACAACAATCATAAATACATCATAGTTCTTCAGAATGCACCACATATTGCGTTGTTTCACCAAGAAAATAGCTCTTAAAGAGATAACATTTCTTATTTGCAGTTATAAGATATCCATGAGATATACAATAATAACAAAATAGCTGCTAAAGACATAACATTTCAGTTATGTAATAGCTATCATATCAAACCCCTAGTCCATGTCTAGCTTGATATTCAGCGAACATGCCCTTTGCTAAATTATCTCTAAAAGTTGTCCATTAGGGCATGAGCCGGACAGATCTCATCACTTCCTCATTACCCGTGTCATCTGAAGTTTGAATAGCTACTAATTCTGCATCAACCTCAACTAATAATCTTGCTTCTTGTTCAATTTGCACATATTGTATGAAATTGTGCAAGATGTAACATGAATTGACTATTCAAACCTAAAATACAAAGTACAAATGACAAAAGAAATCAGATTGTAACTTGTTATATGCTATCTATGTATGACCATATATATATTATTAAACCAACAAGTTATCACTTATAATATCACCTATGCTTTTATATTAAAGAATGACGCGATTCTAAGAATTGCCCACCGTTTCTTCAGCAGCCCAAACATTTTTTCAATCACATTCCTTGCGGTTGAGTAACGAAGATTGAACAACTCTTTGTAAGTAATTAGATTATTTTCACTAGGTGTCCATTCATTAAGATGGTAACGTGTTGAACGGTAAGGAGCTAGAAAACAAGGTCCATTTGCATATCTAGCATCAACTAAATAATATTTTCCAACATTGTAATATTTGGCTTCCTTAGGCTTTAATTAATCCATCTAAAGTCTCTCTACTACTCAAAAACCCAAATAAGTGACATACCATGTGGCATGATAAAGAAGCGTGGTAGAGTTAGGGCATTCCTCAGTACCCTAGAATCTAATGCAAATCCCTCCCATCCTCGTAACACATAAATAATTTTCGTACTTTTATCACAAAACTCCCAGTACATTAGTTATGATTTGTTGCTTCCTATTTCTGTATCTACTTGATCTTGGTGAGGAATAGTAAGAGGAACGTATGTTCCATCTTAGGCTCCAAGACAATGCTAAGTAAAAGCACAAAAAAATTTATATTAAATCGACTATAAGAAGTAATACAAAATGTGTATAATCTTATAGGTTGTCTTCCTCGCCTTAAAACATATTCATTTTTCATCTTCCATAGATTCTAAGTTTGCCTCCGGGACTTTTATATAATTGTCTGTCAACTTGAGAACCGCATTTAACACTCTGTCAAACTGCTTACTAATAGTTTCACCAGAACAAATGTAAAAATCCTTTTATTACCTGAAATTTAGTATTGTGAGCAAGAACATGTAGAAATATGGCTACTGATTCTTCAACATATACACACCCGCAATCACGCAACCCTCCTTTCTACGCAAGATCACAAAGTTTAGCAAATAACATTTTGTTTACACGTTACTGGTCATAGCAATTATCATCACTTCTGTTGTATAAACGCCTCAATATTTGCTCCCTTAACATCTCCAAATCATCAGTAGGTTGTTTTTCAATATATTTTTCATGATACCAAATTGCTAAAGATGTCACGATGACTCCAATTCCTTGTAAAACTAACCTTCTCCTTTTCGTTCGCATATTGCCATCCTTGTCAATTTTGTTTGATGAAAAGGGTCTTAACATAGTGTAATTCATATCATAGATTCTTTAAAGCACTCTCAGATACTATCAAGTAGTTTTACAAAATAGTTCTGTACATAAGAGCAAATATATTTACCATTACATAAAAATAAAAAAAAACTGAATTATAGAGTATAACTAAATTAAATTGAGAAGCAGCAGTATTGAAAAAGAAAACTGAATTATATGGAGAGTATAACTAAAATATATTTACCTAAAAATTGAAACTAACATAAGAGTAGAGTTGTCAAAGGGCCAGGCTTGGGCCGGCCCAGCCCAAGCCCATCGGGCCTGCTGTGGGGCCGGGTCGGGGCCGGGCCAGTGGGGCTGCCAACCGGGCCGGGCTTGCCGAAGGCAAACCTAGGCCCTGGCCCTAGGCCCAATATCTAGGGCCGGGCTTGGGCCGGGCCCGGGCCCTTTTTTTTTTTTCTTGTTATTCAATTTTAAATTTCATCTCTAGGCAATATTTACAATTTAACGAACCTAATCTTTATCCTTTTATTTCATTATAAGTAATATACATATATATGTATGTATGTATATACATATTTATTTGTTAGCCATTATATTTTTTATTATATGTTAAACATTTTCATACTCTTCTTGGTGAGCTTTATTAATAAAATCTTAACACATAACAATGCTGTTGGGGGGGGGGGTAAAAGTGGAATTTTGGAAAAGGGGTGGAAGAAAGGGGGGAAAAGCAAAAAATTCAAACAAGTGGTGGGGCCAAAACCGGGCCAGACCCGGGCCGCAGACCGGGCCAGAACCGGGCCGACTTCAGGCCGGGCCAAACCGGGCCGTTTCCGGGCCGGGCCGGGCTTTTTCGCAGGATCTGAAGGCCTGGTCCAGGCCCAGGCCCCAAGCCCGCTTGTGCTGGGCCGCTACTGTTCATGGACGGGGCCGGGCCAGCCCAGGCCAGAACCGGGCCGGGCCGGGCCAGCCCACTGGCCGCCCGACCCGTTTGACAACTCTACATAAGAGTAGAAATTACCCCATACACAAACACATCACCCTACACCCTAACTCTCATGCCCATCTCTTTCAGCAAAAGCCTTTGATAAACTTACCTTGTAATGACAAGGGATTTTGCGTTGGGATTCCCATTGTTTTGACTGGACCTCATCTTTTTCCAACTTCCTACTCCCAAAACTCTGTTATGCATGTGTTTTCTCTTTTGTGATTAAAAGTGTGTAAATTTGGGAGGTAAGATGATATATGGTGTCTTTCTAGAGTAAATATTCCTTTCTTATATGGGTTATGGGTTGTTAGGGCTTACTTTTCTATAATAATAATACTATAAAGGGTGGTACGTGATGGTGTGGTGGTCTTGGTGGATGGCGGGTGAAGATCAAGATCGTTTCAATGTTTTGCTATGATTTATGAGAGAAAGGATTGAAGCAACCTAAAGAAAGAGAGTTTCCTTAAAACAACAACTTGATTCTTACTGTTGGAAGGAGATTCCTCTTGTACCCTATGTCTGCCATGCACCAAAAAATATGGACCAGTTCTAAACACATTACTAAGCCATGTACGAAGCAATATACGCTAGTTCTGGCTTAACAGTGAAAGTCGCAGAAGTATTGAACAGCATATCAAGTTTCAGTGTTTGTGAAAGTACACATAAATCTTTGAGCTTATATGAGAAAGTCGTATTTTCCTTACAAGTTATTATCCATTTTTACTCTCGTAGTGAAGTGTCTTCACATCCAGATAAAAACAAGTTTTTTCTTGGGTATATTCCTTCTTTATTCGTGCACAAGCTATTTTACAAAAATTGAGATAGGTCCTCTTATTGGTAATTACACTAAATTTTACAAAATTTTCAACAGAATAGTGCACAAGCTATTTTCCTCAATTGGGTCTCCATCCCTACTTATATGGATGAAGTTTTCGGGGTGGTGGTGTTGATACAACGGTAATCGTTCATATATCTATCGAAGATATTTGTGCAGAGTCGTCATCCAAATCTTTCATATCTTTCGTACATTATAATCTTTGTTTTCAAGGTTGACAGTACGTATAAAGTTCCGTTGTCATTTCATTGGTGAATGTTGCATATTGACGTCCTTGTTTCTCTGAAACTAAGAAAGTATTGTGGACGCTTCTTTGGAAAAGCCTGTGGATTTAACTTATAGAGCTTCTATAACTAATGTTCCCCCAAACCAATCTAGTCAAATCCTCTTCAGGTATCCCTCTTGTTTCATGTATGCATATCCTGATAAACATACGATAAGAATAAGACCTATTGCGGCATACATGAAGAGTATGGGTGTGTTGATCCAACACATCAGATGCAATGTGATTGTGTTTGTGACGGGAGCCATAAGGATCAAGAAACCAAACTTGTAAACACCCCACCCCCCACCCCCAAAAAAAAGCTTTGCTTAGTCTAGGGTATTATACATCCACTGAGCCATTTGGTCCTGACAAGACCGAATTACCAGCCACTTATAAGAGAACATATCCCATTGAAACCCAGGCAACAAGATCTTCCATATATTTTGGGGGATTCATGTACTTCACAAAGATCATCCATATTGCCACTTATATTTGCGTAGAGAATGTCACTAAAAAAGTAGTAAAATAAATCAAATGAATTGAACCAAATGGAAGTATAGCTCCATAAATTGTATGTGTGAAATGAATATACAAGTGAAATAAATATAGGTAGGTTGAGAAACATATGCACACCATTCCGAATAGGTTAGGAGAAAAGGGCGCAATGTAAAACATGTGTACTTGAAACCGAAGAGACACTAGAATGAGTGGCTCAAAAAATACAAAGGAAACAATTTCCTAGCACCACAAGAAAATATGTATTTTGCGACGGAGTTTTAGCGACGGAAGGTATTCCGTCGCTAAACATGTATTTAAGCGACGGAATATACCGTCGTTAAAACTCCGTTGCAAAATACTATTACCGACGGAATACACCGTCGGTAAAAATATTTTGCAACGGAGTTTTAACGGCGGACTTTTAGCGACGGAATTACCGTCGCTAAATATTTTTTATAAAATTAGTAATTTTGAGTTTTTTTTTAAAATTATTTAAACGACGGAATAAAATCGTCGCTAAAAATTCTGTCGTGAAAGTCTTTATAATAAGACATTCACAGACGGAGTTTTAGCGACTGACTTATTCCGTCGCTAAAGATCCTCCATTTAAATTCAGATCTGGTTTCTTTCTCTCTCCCCGTTCTCTCTCTGAAATTCTGCTCCCACCCACCGCCGTTCTCACCTCCGGCGACCCTTCTCTGCGGTGACCCAGCTCCGGCGACACTCCCGTCCCCCACCCGACGCCGCGCCACCAAGCCTTGCAGTCCGGTCGTGCCACAAAGCCTCCACTGTCACCGCACAAGGAAACCACCACTGCCGCCGCACCACCAACGCCAGCGCCGTCGTACCCACCTCGAGATTTGTATGTCAATTGCCCTAAATTATCTGAATTTTTTGTTAATTTGTCTTCAATTTAGGTTACATGACCTAAATTATTTGAATTATTTAGATTTGTATGTCAATTTAGGTTCAATTTTTTGTTAATTTGTCAATAGAGCCCCCTAATTGAACCCTAAATTGAAGTAATTGAATCCTAAATTGAATGCCCTAATTGAATCGAACCCTAAATTAAACTAATTGAACCCCTAATTAAACCCTAAATTGATTGCCCCAATCTAACCGAACCCTAATTGAACCCTAAATTGAATGCCTCAAATCAACCGAACCCTAAATTGAATCAATAGAGCCCCCTAATTGAACCCTAAATTGAAGTCATTGAATCAAAAATTGAATGCCCTAATTGAATCGAACCCTAAATTAAACTAATTGAACCCCTAATTAAACCCTAAATTGATTGCCCCAATCTAACCGAACCCTAATTAAACCCTAAATTGAATGCCTCAAATCAACCGAACCCTAAATTAAACTAATTAAACCCCTAATTAAACCCTAAATTGATTGCCCCAATCTAACCGAACCCTAAATTGAATGCCTCAAATCAACCGAACCCTAAATTGAATCAATAGAACCCCCTAATTGAACCCTAAATTGAAGTAATTGAATGCCCTAATTGAATCGAACCCTAATTTGAACTAATTGAACCCCTAATTAAACTCTAAATTGATTGTCCCAATCTAACCGAACTCTAATTGAACCCTAAATTGAATGCCCTAATCCAACCGAACCCTAAATTGAACTAATTGAACCCTAAATTGAATGCCTCAAATCAACTGAACCCTAAATTGAATCAATAGAACCCCCTAATTGAACCCTAAATTGAATGCCCTAATACAATCGAACCCTAAATTGAAATAATTCAAGCGCATCGGATATGTGAATTTTGAACATTTTTTTCCCATTTGAACATTGATCATTTGTTTGATAATTTTAGGTTGTTAATTGTGCGTTTTAGAATTGTGATTATTGATCGATGATTTTAGGTTATTAGCTGTGCATTTGAAGTAATTGCGATTATTAATTGATGATTTTAGATTGTTAATTGTGCATTGAGCATTTGAGATATTGAGATTATTGACGGAGGATGGGACCCAATTGGATTGAATGTGTGGTTTTTGTTAATTTTTATTGCATTGAGCATTTGAGAATTGAGAATTGAGAATTGAGGTTGTTGACGGAGAATGGGACCCAATTGGATTGAGATACCTGTTAGTTAGCGCAGACACGGACAGCACGTCTGATCGACGGTGTCCGACATTTAAAAAACAAATTAACGTATACCGATGTGTCTGAGGTGCGTGTCGGTGGGAGTCGGACACGTGTCCGGAGGCTTCGGACACGTGTCCAAAGGCGTCGGACACGTGTCGGTATGTGTCGAACACGTGTCCGGAGGTGTCAGACACGTATCGGACACCATATTGACACCCTATATGAGGTGTCAGAATTGAGATTGTTGACGGAGGATGGGACCCAATTGGATTGAGATACCTGTTAGTTAGCGCAGACACGGACAGCACGTCTGATCGACGGTGTCCGACATTTAAAAAACAAATTAACGTATGCCGATGTGTCTGGAGGTGCGTGTCGGTGGGCGTCGGACACGTGTCCGGAGGCTTCGTGGACGTGTCCAAAGGCGTCGGACACGTGTCGGTATGTGTCGGACACGTGTCCGGAGGTGTCAGACACGCGGCACAATTAAGCCTAATTAGCCCTAACATAACCCAATTAAGCCTAATTAGCCCTAACATAACCCAATTAAGCCTAATTAGCCCTAATTAGGACTAATCAGCACTACTCGGCACAATTAAACCCTAATTAGGACTACATAACTCTAATTAGCCATAATCAACCCTAGTCAGCTATAATTATCCGAAACTATCCCTCATTAACCTTAATTAGCCCTAACATAACCCAATTAAGCCCAATTAGCCCTAATTAGGACTAATCATCACTACTCGGCACAATTAAACCCTAATTAGGACTAAATAACCCTAATTAGTCCTAATCAACCCTAATCAGCTATAATTAATAATCGTAATTAACCCTAATAACCCAGTTAGCCCTAATTAGCCCTTGTACATCCCATAATTACTCCATGTTGCCCAGAGATGGTTCAATTACTCGTTGTTTACAAACACTGCATTCTTTATATTAATTGTTGTTTTGAGAAGTCCATTGGCAACGAGATGGTTCAACTCGTTGCCAACGAGTTCTATTTAATGTGGAATTGGTAACATATGCAACGATCATTCTGTAGTTTTGATATTTCGGAAAGATTCTTGCATATCTTATCAATTTCTGAACACATGCATGCATAGAAACCCTTAGTTCCCGTTCAAAGGTACTCATTACAAGGTAATGCCTTGTAATGAGCCTTTGGATGTCCAGTTTGGACAGTTTGGAAAAGCTAATTGTTTATAAAACAGTATTTTGACTCATGCTTTATGTTCTATGTCGTGGATATTTGGTACACGTTCTCGTGTGTTTCTCTGGGTGCATACAGATCTCGTGTGTTTCAGATATTGCCCGGCGGATCAATGTGAGTCAATTTATTTAAGTTAATGTTTTTTCTTTCTATCCTCAATGTCTGTTTCGTTAATTAATGCCCTAACATATCGTTAAACCACTATTTTTGCAGGCCTCGTATGAACAGCTAAGGGGGTCCGAGCAGCAGTCCGGACAGCCATCAGCTCCACTAATACGGCTGCGAGTACTGGGGGGTTGAAGCGATGGCTGGATACGCCGGAGGTCGTGAATCGGCCGAAAGGCCGCATACGCGGCCTGCCTAGCACGACTGCTCGTGCCGTGATAGGAGCGTCCTCACCCCCTGCTGCCCCTCCACAGACACCGGCTCCTCGGCCTCAGTTGGATGACGAGGAGATCCAGCGCATTGCTACAGTGGTGTGCCGGATGATCAGGGAGCAGGGCACTGCTGGACAGGCCGCCCCGGCCCCGGATCAGCAGGATCCAGATCCGGGACTCGGGAACCCCTGATGAGCCCCTTCCCGTGCCCGTTCCTAGCTTCCCCCCCCCCCCCGTGCCCGCCTTGTACTCTTCTCCCCTCTCCTAACCGGCTATATCCGGTTCCCGGCTTGTACATATATGAATTTTTTTTATAATTGATTATATATTTCTTTCTGTATTGATTATTGCGCGTTGTTGTTGAGATTTGAAAATTGTATTACAGGTTTGGGTAATTGAAAAAAAAAATTCAAAAAAAAAATTGACTTTTGGCGACGGATTAATTCCGTCGCTAAAGTATTCCCACAATCAGTTATTTAGCGACGGAATATTCCGTCGCTAAATAAGTTTTTTAGCGACGGAATATTCCGTCTCAAAAATATAAATCCGTCGCTAAAGAATATAATTCGCGACGGAATATCCGTCTCTAATTAAAATAAATCCGTCGGTAAAAATGACATATTTAGCGACGGATTTAAAACATTCCGTCGCTAAACTATTAGTGACGGGCTTTTATACGAGGGATATTTAGCGACGGTGAATCCGTCGCTAATTCTTTTAGCGACGGATTTTTAGCTTTTAGCGACGGATTACCCCGTCGCTAAAACCCTGTTTTCTTGTAGTGTAGATTGAATTTTCTATTCCCATGTTTACTAAGAGTAATCGAATTGCAGGTGCTTAGCACGTAATTATATTGGTCATTGTAATCGAAGTGATTGCACAACACATCTATATTAGATAACACCAACTGTTGAAGTACCTCAATGAAGTGTTACTAGAAACCTTCCACACCAGCCCTTGTTATGAACCATTGCATGTTCTGAAGCTTCGGATTGCACAATCTGAAAACCAATTGCATGACTAGACAAATCGTACCTTTGCCCTTCAACCTCTGTGACATGTAAACTACCATTGTATAGGACTCTTCTCTCAGTTAGCAGCTTTAAAATCAAGTTTGTTGATAAAGTTATGTGTTACGCGAATTATGGTTTACTAATGACATTACGTTGCTACAATTCTCATTAAAAACGATAGAAGTTGAAGTAGGCCCTTTTGCTGGTAATTGGACTAGTTCTACATATTTTTTCTCAAAATAGCGCACAAGCTTGTTCTTTCTCGGCTGTGTCGTCATCTCCATGAATGCAAATGACGTTTTTATAAATTTGGGCTGGAAGTGGGAGGTGTGGATACAGATGTGATCTATATAGCAGAGGTGCAGTTTGCCTGAAGCACCGGCACCAGGTGCGCGTCCAGTGCGGGTGGGCATGGGTGCGTTTCGGGTGCATGTCCCATATTCAAAACTTTTTTTTAAAAAAAATAAATTTTGGGGGCGGCTCGTATTGGGTGCATATCGGATACTGATGGGATGAAAACACAATTTTAAAGAATTTTTAGGGATAAAAACATAAAAAATGACTTTTGGGGGGTCAAATCATAAATAAGAAAATATTTACTTAAAATCCCTAATTTGACAGATCTTTGAAGAAGAGAGACTCAGAGAGAGAGAAGTAGTGGCATGGTCGTCAAGTAGCCACGACTGACCACCCGTGGACTCCAGACACTCCGATGACCACCCCCGGCCACCGATCGAAGGGAGCCCCGTCGATGGCCATCAAACTTCTCTTATCTTTCAGAATAACCCAAAGAAAAAAAAAGATAAAACAAAGCAGAAGTAGAAGAAGAAGAAGAACTCCGGCGACAGTGAACGGGCGGCAACACACAACAGATTTGTCGTTCGTGTCTCTGCTTCTCTCTGACTCTTTGTCTTCCTTCACCAGACTTTGTTTTCTTTTCTTCTTCTTTTTCGGCTAATTTTTAGACTTGCATGTAGGGGCTTCATTTTCTATTGTTCGCTTTCTTTTCGTCAGAGCAACTCCATGTGTTGTGGGGGTTTTGCCACTTGTGGCCTTTAATTTGGTAGTCCACGTGTGCTTGTATACTCTGGATTGGAGTACATTAGTATATGACAAAATGACTAATATATTTGTACAAGAGTTTACTAAACATAGATATTCAAAAGCAAATATTAATTTTAAAAAATAAGTCGTATCCTAACCGCACCCGTATCCTACTTTTTTAAAAAAATGCCATATCGGCGTATCCTCACCCGTATCGTATCCACACTCATACACATGTTCGTACTTCATATGATGTGATCTTCCCTATCCTTGCCAGAGTTATTTGTGCAGAGTCCTCATTATTTTTTTGGTTGACAGTACATGCAGAGTTCATTTATCATTTCCTTGATGAATGTTGCATGCCGTATGTCCTAGTTTATCACTGAAACTAAGGCAGGTACAATTTATGGAATTAATTTCTTCTTAATTCAAAATATTTGAAAATTTTAATTCACATGTTTATGAACAGTATTCCTAATTGCACGTGCTTTACACGAACTTATATTGGCCATTTGTAATGGAAAACCAATTGTTGAAGTACCTTAATGAAGTGCTATGAGTTCGAGACCAATCCTCAAAGCAGATTCCACCTTGTTGTCAACTGTTGTATGTTCTGAAGCTTTGCATTCAAAAATCTGAAAAGCAATTTCATCACTAGGCAAATCGTGTTCATGCCCTTGAACCACCCCATACGACATGTAAATTTCCATACAACGGGGCACTTTGCTCAGTTGGCTGCTTTGGAATCAAGTTTGTTGTTGATGTTTTCTGTTATACAATTTATGATTTTCTAAAGATATTACCTTGTTATAACTGTCATTATAAAATGGATAGTAGTTAAGCTAAGTCCTCATGTTGGTAATTGCAATAGTTTTTACAAATTGTTCCATAAAATAGTGCACAAGCTTATTTTCTCAGCTTGGTTGCTATCCCACACTTGCGTAAATGACGTTTTTTCACAAATTTTGGGTGTGAGTAGGGGTGTTCATACAAAGGTAATCTTTCATATCTGTGCCAAAGATGTCCATGTAGGTCCTTATCCAGATCCTTCATATCTTTGAAACATTATAATCTTTGATTTTTTTGTTGACAATACGTACAAAGTTCTTTTATCATTTCATTACTGAATATTGCGTGTTGACGTTCGGGTTTCTCTGAAACTTTGAAAGTATTGCGAATACCTATTTGGAAAAGCCTGTTGATCCAACCAATCTAGTCAAGTCCTCTTCATGTATTACTATGGTTTCGGGCAAATCTTGATGTACATCCGATAAGAAAAGCAATGGCAGCATACATGAAGAATATGGGTGCGTTGATCCAACACATCAGAGGCAGTGATTATGTTGGTGACTGGAGTCACAGGGAATGAGAAAACAAACTCTTAAACACCCCCCCCCCCAACGCTTTGCTTAGTCCGCAGTGTTCTACATTCACCGAGCCATAAGGTCGTTACAAGATCGAGTTACTAGCCACATGTAAGAGAACATACCCCGTTGAAACCCAGGCAACAAGATCTCCCATATATATTTTGGGGGACTGCATGTACTTCACAAAGATCATCCACATTGCCACCTATATATGCGCAGAGAATGTCACTAAAACAAGCAGTAAATTATATTAAAAAATTGATCAGAATGGAAGTATAGCTCCATAAATTGTACGTGCAATTAGAAGTGTCAAATGGGCCCGGCGGCCCGCGGGCTGGCCCAGCCCGGCCCTTTTTTGGCCCTGGCCTTTTTTGGGCCCGGACTGGCCCTAACCCTTAGGGCTTGGGCCAAGGCCAGGGCCAGGCCTAATTTTGTGAGAAACAGGCCCGGGCCCGGCCCTAAAATGGCCTGGGTTTGGCCCGGCCCGGCCCTCTTTTGGCCCGAAAAATGGCCTTTTCAGTTTTTTTTAAACTAAGGTGTATTTGCTTGCCTTCTATGACTAAAATGTAGAAGAAATCTATTACTTTTAGATCATTAGTGAGAAAATAAACAAATATTCGTGGCCACAGATCTATTACTTTTAGATTTGAGCTAAGCAACACAATATTTTGAGAAGGCACAAACATACCTTGCTTTGTAAGAAGTGTAAAAAGAAGGAAGAGTCAACTTCCAGTTGATGAGTAACTCGCGGAACATGCCAGCAAGTGGGAGGCTATGATCATGTAGGTTGAATCTTTACTATCAGCTTTAAGGGCCAGGGAAGATGGTAAAATCATTTGTTTAAAATTGTACATAATTTTAGATTTTGACTTCCCCTGATCAGTTGGCCCAAGTTCTGAGTGATTGGGGAAGTAAGTATCGAGTTGTAAAAAAGTTTGTACTAATTGATAATTGGTTGAACTTATTTGTCAATAAATACCAAACCGACTAATTCCACCCTCTTACATATAAATTAGTATTAGTACCGTGTGTAAAAAATACATATTAAAATACATATAAAAAGCTAGTATTTATATTATTAAATAATAATAACAAAATAGATAGTACAATAATAATATTATTTTGAATAACAAAAAAAAATTGGGCCCAGGCCCGGCTCTAGATGTTGGGCCTAGGGCCTGGGCTTGGACTGGGCCTAGATTTCCCTCATTCTGGCCCAGCCCGGCCCGTTTGACAACGGCCCTAGCCCGTTTTGCTGGAGGCCCGATGGGTTTGGGCTGGGCCGGTCCAAGCCCGGCCCGTTTGACACCTCTACGTGCAATCTGAGATGAATATAGATAGGTTGAGGAACCTATGCATATGATTCTGGAACGGCAAGCACAAAAAGGCACAATGTAAAACATGTGTATTTGAAACTGGGAAGAGACACTAGAATGAGTGGCTCAAAAAATACGAAGGAAACAGTGCTTCGCTTGAAATTGTCTATCCCCTTGTTTATTAATAGTAATCGAATTGCATGTACTTAGCAACGTGACTATATTGGGCATTTAACCAAAGTGAGTTCACAAAACACTTGTATTAGGAACACCAGCTGTTGAAGTGCCTCAAAAGAATGCTTTGAGAACCTTCAAGACCAATCCTGATAGCATATTCTCCTTGTTATGAACTTTTAAAGCTTTGGATTGCACAATAGGACTCTTCACTCAGTTGGCTGCTTTGAAATCAAGTTTGTTGTTAATATTATCTGTTGCACAAATTGCGGTTTACTAAGCGTATTACATTTCTAAAATTATCAAAGTAGATAGAAATTAAGGTAGGTCTTGTTGTTTGTACTAGTTCTATTAAATTTTTCATAGAATAGTGCACAAGTTTGTTTTTCTCAGCTACATAGCCATCACCACTTATGCAAATGACCTTTTCATAAATTTAGGGTGGGGGTGGGAGGTGTGGATACAGAGGTGATCTTCCTTAACTCTGCCAAAATTGTTCGTGCAGAGTCCTCATTGTTTTTTTGGTTGATAGCACGTATAGAGTTCATTTGTCATTTCATTGATGAATGTTGCTTGTTGATGTCCTAGTTTATCACTAGAACTAAGACAGTACGACAGATATAACTAATGTAGTTATATTTCTTCTTATTTTGAAATGTTTGAAATTTTTAATTCCCTTGTTTATGAATAGTAGTCCTAATTGCACGTGCTTTGCACAAACTTATATTGATCATTGTGATGGAAAACCAACCGCTGAAGTACCTCCCTCAAGGGAGTGCTATGAGTGTCATACCCCCCCCCCCCCGGAAGGGGTGCAATGTTAAACAAACTGGTTAACATATATACTTCAAGGATAAACATAGCTTTACTACAAACCTCAAAATAAATAGTGGAAGTATGGCTTAAACGTTACAGTCGTTCAGAAGTGAAATGACTGAATATAACATTATACTACAGACCACCTTCCTCCTATACAAGTGCTACACTCCAAAACAAAAGGAAAACAACTATAATTGTGCTTACCCAGCGTAATACTCTTGATTCTCCTCAAGGTAATCCTCTTCTTCCCTGGCAAATATTCTGACTCTAAACCCAAAAAAAAGTATCCGGAATGGGTCAGCCTGATGACTCAGTAAGGTATTCGATGATTCTAAGTCCAAACATAAATTGATTATATTATGCATAGTTAGTACAAACATGTCACTTGAACAGATAATACGTATGTACTTAAGAATAATTTAACATATTGAGTATTAGTGACAAATATTTGCTAACACTCGCCTTCAAAAGAAAAGGGAATAGCATATCGAACAAGATCTGAAATCTTGTAAAATATACACGAGAATGACAAGTAAGACCTAAGTATTAACTTGATCTCAATAAGTATAACGAAAACCGTATAAATAAGTTCAAAACAAATATTAGCCAAGTACGAGAATATCAATATGCAAATATGTCCCTCATGTAGAAACCAACTTTCCCTGAGCGCGAGAGACTTTTCGTATCGCAACCAACTGATATAGGAGGTTCAATAAAAGAAGTCCAACGTCATCACAGGCACGCCAATAATTATTTTTAGGAAGTAGTACGCATAGCTAGTACGTACTATCGAGACGTGAACGAGAATGAGAACCCTGGCCAGATAACTCCCAACTCCAACAAATAACACCCTTAACTCACTTTTTTCCTCCTCCTTCACGTGACATGCATCATGTCTAGATGTCAACACAAAATTCATCAAATACATCAAAAGATATTTAATCACCTCTCAAGTCATATTTGCCATATTATCAACAAAATAAATGCACAAACTAATTTGGTAGTCAAGCAATAAATAATTTAACGTTCTTCCTTAAGTACCCTACATACACGTATACTTATATTAGCATGTAGATATTTGAGTGCCCATTTAAGACCTACAATTTACCTAGTAATCCACCATTAAGCCCAACAGAAAGAACTACTAATTTAGATTGCATAATCTGCCCAGTATTTCAATTGGCAGCAGGAGTAGTCTGTACTCCGAAAATCATAACAATTTATTTACAAGGTCTACAGTCAAACTATATATCTCTGAAAACTAGAGTTAAAGAGTTACATCCCAATATTTTACTTGAAATGATAATATCATTTTAAAGTCATGTTAAGCCCTAATCGGTCTAACAACAGTTTCACAAGACATGTTTCAAGCTACGAATTTTAAACCATAGTAATAATACTTGAAATAATCTAAAATTTGGTGTGTATACTCTATACATATAGCAGTATAACATATAAAATAATAAAGTCAACATATCAACTGAAAATATACATTTCTAAGCACCAAAATTACTCTAATTTCACGACTGTTCTGCAGATTTTCAACATTAATGAACACACTTCACTCAAAATCATTCCATGAAAATCTATAAGTGTTTCATTACAACTCATAATACTTTTCATACATGTTTTGAAAACTTAAAAACAAAAGATAACCTACCTCCAAGCAAATTAAGCCCAAGTCAATTCAAGAAAGTTGATACAAATCTCTCCCCTTTGTTCTTTCTTCTCTTCCTCCCTTTCCCTCTTTTCTTTTCTTTCTCCTTATTTCTCTTTGTTTCTACTGTTTCCTTTATCCTTATGGCCGAATGTGTTAAGATGAGTCTCTCACCTCCCTCCCCCCTCCATCCCCCTACCCCTTCTCTCTCGTTTCTAATTTATCCACTTAAGTTTCTTTTTTATTCTTTTCCTTAGATTACACAGCACCAAATAATATGAGGTGTCAAGCCCTCTAACAATTAATCCAAAGAGCAACATATGGAATGCCACTAATACCAACATTTGATATTTGCATGTTAGTCCTAAAGTTTTGCATAATTACTTTTTAACCCCAATGTTTTACATAATTATATTTTGGCCAATATCTTAATTTCAACATTTATTTTATGTAAATAAATAATATAACACAATTATATTATTTCAATCAAATTTAAATATGTTTAAACTCAATAAAATAATTATAAGCTAATTAAGATTGGGGCCTCACTATGAGAACCTTCCAAACCAATCCTGATAGCATATTCCCCTTGCTGTTAACCGATGTATGTTCTGAAGCTTCAGATTCTTGATATGAAAACCAACTTTCATGACAAAGCAACTTCATTCTGAATAGGCTAGCATGAAAAGACACAATGCAAACATGTGTACTTAAGACCGAATAGACACTAGAATGAGAGGCTCAGAAAGTACGAAAGAAACAATTCCTAGCTTGAAATGTTCTATTCCCTTATTTTTTAGCATTCAAATTGCTCGTGTTATTATATTAGCCATTGTAATCAAAGTAATTTCAAAAAACACCTATATTGGGGAATACATGATGTTGAAGAACCTCAACAGAGTGCTGCGAGTACCTTCCAAACCAATCCTAATAGCATATTCCCCTTGTTACAAACGATTGTACGGTTTGAAGCTTCAAATTGCACAATCTAAAAAGAAACTACATGGCTAGGAAAACCGTGTAGTTGCCCTTCAACCTCTATGACGTGTAAACTTCCATATAATGAGACTCTTCGCTTAGTTGGCTGCTTTCAATCAAGTTTTTTGTTAATGTTATCTGTTACACGAATTGTGGTTTACTAGGGTTATTACGTTGCTATAATTCTCATTATAAAATAGATAGAAATTGAGGTAGGTCCCCTTGTTGGTAACTGGACTAGTTCTACAAATATTTCCACAGAATATTGCATAAGCCCGTTTTTCTCGACTGGGTCGCCCCCCACTTATTTAAATGACGTTTTCCCAAATTTGGACCGGGATTGTCGCGGTGTTGATATAGAGCTGATCTTCCATGCCTCTGCCAAAGCTGTCTCTGCAGAGTCCTCATCTGAATCTTCCCCATCTCCCATATATTTTACTCTTTGTGTTTTTTGGTTGACCAGTACATAGTTCATTTATCATTTCCAATGTTACGCGTTAATGTCCTAGTTTATCACATTAAGAAAGTATGGTAAGTAAAACTTATGGTGTTATCTTTCTTCCTTATTTGAAAATTTTGAAATTCTTTTATTTCATTTATATTAATATTAGTCAAATTAGACGTGCTTTGCACGTAATTATATTGGCCATTGTAAACAAAGTGATTTCACAACACACCTATATTGAGGACACACCGGCTATTGATGTACCTTAACAAAGTGGTACGTGAACCTTCCAGGACATCCTGATAGCATATTCCCCTTGTTGTGAACCGTTGTATGTTTTGAAGTTTTGGATTTCACAATCTGAAAAGCAACTGCATGACTAGGCAAATCGTGTTCTTGCCCGTCAACCTCTATGATGTGTAAACTTCCATATAATGGAAAACTGCGCTCAGTTGGCTACTTTGAGATCAATTTTGTTGTTGATGTTATCTGTTAAACAAGTTGTGGTTTATTAAAGATATTACATTGCTGTAATGCTCATTATAAAATGGACAAAATTTGAGGCAGGTCCTCCTGTTGGTAATTGCACTAGTTCTACAAAAAATTTCGCAGAATAGTGCACAAAGTTTGTTTTTCTCAGCTGGGTCGCCATCCCCACTAAGTGCAAATGACGTTTTTACAAATTTGCGGTGGGGTTGGGGCTTTTAATACAAAGAGGTCATGTTTCATATCTCTAACAATGCTACATGTGTATAGTCCTCATCTTCCACATCATCCATAAATTAACTCTTTGCTTTTTTAAGTTGACCAGTACAAAGATCATGTACCATTTCATAAATGTGTGTTGTGTGTTTCGATGTCCTAGATTATCTCTGAAACCAAGAAAATATGGCAAACACAACTACCATTGTCATATTTCTTCTTAATTTCAGAAATTTGAAACTTTTTTATTCCATTGTTTTTTAACAGTGGTCGAATTTCACGTGCTTTTCACATAATTAGGACAAACATGCGAGACACGCAAGCGTGCTAAACATGCAAAGCATACGAAGATTTGTCCGATTTCCTTAGACTATCACATGCCTTAAGCGACAATCATGGCAATGTAAGTTTTAGTTTTTGTCGAGGTTGATTTACATAAGTTTGTATCGATGTGCTGTAAAAGCTGTCTACATACCCTTAGCCTAGGAAGATCAAGCCAAATATAGTTCAAACTGGATATTGAAACAAAGGAGAAAGGCTAGATAGAATATTGTGCATGATCTGTGTAGAAACTTACTTTGAGTGTTTCAGAACCTTGGACATAGATGTTGACAGAGAAATAGTTGTGCATGTAGAAGGTTTCCTACATACTCTCATCATAGAGAGACCAATCGAAATGTAGTTCTAACAAGTTTTATAAAATGACTAGTACAAGAAAGACAATCTAAATCCTTATACCATATGAAACTCTTAGCAAGCGTCAAATCACTTAACTTACTATGTGATGGGCTTAAAGGAAGCTCCTGGATGACAAGGTTATGTATGCTATAGTAAGATAAAAATTTGAAGATAGAAAAGACGTCAAAACAAAAGGTCCTTAAATGACCTACACGAGATAAAAGGGAAAACACTAAGCACGACTCACTACGAGAGGTAAATCACGAAGAAAATTCTAGACAGCATGCAATAGCTCTATGTATGGAAAAAATAAAATAAATTCTATCATGACCATCAAGAGAAAGGAATCCTAGGGAACCCTTTAAGAAAAATGCATACAGAGTTGCTGACAATGCAATGGGCTGGATGAACAAAGATAAACTCTATGAATGCTGTCATGAAAGGAGAATCATTGGGAGCCCCTAGAAAAATAATGCATGCAGAAGATATTGACAATGCAATGGGCTGAGCGAACACAAATAGACACTATTGGCACCGTTACAAGTGAGGAATTGCATGGAGCTCCTAGAAAGAAATGTATGCAGAGGATAATGATAATACAATAAGCTGGATGACTAGGAAAACATAAATAAAAGTTATTCTATGACTGTGATGAGAGGGGAATCACAAGATGCCTTTACACAAAATGCATGTAAAGGATACTAACAATGCAATAGGCTAGATGAATGGGAAAACACACTTAGACACTATGGGGACTATCATGAGAGGAAATCACAGGAAGCCCCGAGACAAGACATATAACGTTAACCCTAGTATAACGAACATGGGAAGGGGATTCACAAGGAAAACCCCTAGACAAAATTTTCGTAGGCCACTTGCATGATAGAAATCAGAAGAGACCATATCATAAGTTTCATGAGAAGGATACCACAAAGGAAGCCCCCAAAAATTATGCACCTAGCAAGGACAAGGACGGAATCCCAACATACCAGTAAGTGAAGCCCAATGGACTAATACTACCAAAGGCAAAATGACAGTAATCATAACTACCATAAATGGAAAGTGTATCGACTGGTAGATCAGATAGGTTTTTGGGTACAAATCCCCATATTTATACCGGCTGATACACCTATATATCGGCTAACATGAAGGCAGAGACCGTCGATTTGTACAAGGATAGTTTTATCTGGGTTAAATTTTGAGAGAGATGCATAGGCTGGTTTAGCGAGTCCTTAAACATGGTCTCTGATAAACCATCCGATGCATTTAGAAAAGTGTACCGGTCGGTAGGTAGGTGACCATGTTTTGGTGACATCCTTTTAGAAAGAGTACCGGCTGGATTTTAGTTTTACCTCCGATTTTTAGTTTTACCTACCAATATGCTCGCACAGTACAAACAGAAATTGACATGTATTCTTGTTAAAGGAGAAATCGCAAAGTAATGTGTGTGGAGGTTCCTCTCTAGGTATAATTGCACGATATACCTCTCATCTTTAATCCGGTAGATAATATTGGATGGTCATTATAAATGTGCAAATTACTCGATACACTAGATGTTAAGAAACATTTTTGGTACTATGGCCTTAGAGGTAAGGGCATAGTCAAATTCACCTCACGTCTTTAGAAGACCATGTGTTTTGCCATCACCTCGGATTGCAAGGTTGGGGCATTCATGCAAGTGTGTGTGTGGTCTCTAGCGCATTGAACAAAATATTAGCAACAAAATATGCACAGAAGAACATCAAAGACAAATAAAAACAATCAAAAATCAAAAGAAGCATAAAGAGTCTAGTTCTCTTAATTTTAGTCCCCAAAAGGAGTCGCCAATGTGACGATGTGCATAAAAAAATTAGTTTTGGGAGTTGCCCATTAGATTTTTAGAGTTGATTAGAAACAAATTAATAAGAAAAACAAGAAAACCCAAATTTGACCCTAAATTACCAATAAAGCCATCTAATCTGCAGAACCCTATATTTGAATTTGGGAAATAAATCATATGACGAGAAGGTATTAGGTGAGAACGAACCCTTAATTACCTAATTGTTGGTTTGAACTCAATAACCGATGCTGAGAGGCTTACGTACCCGTTCGGACAAATCATGATCAAAACCTCATAATTCTGACCCCAGGACGGGTGACCTAAACTTTGGTATGTGATTTTGCGAAAGTATGTTGTAACTAAATTCTATTGAATTGAGTACTTGTAGACTAGTTTTATCATACAAGGATCAAAATTTGATTGCGCGGAAGGAATTTATTCTACTCTAACCAGAAAAAGCAGAAAAAGTTATACCTTTTGGTTTGGAGTGCGTGCTTCCTATTTCAATGTATCCGTGATGCAACAAGATTGCACGAAGAAGTGTATGAATATGTATGGGTGAGGTAATAACAGTATACTATTTCTCTCTTGATGGAAGAATGTGACAGAATAATAAGAGCATCGGTGACTTCTTGAATGTGTTTAGGGTGTTCATTGGACTACTTATATAGAGCGTTGGGGTCTAAGGCAGTTGAAAAGCTGCACAACAAGAATAAGACGCAACACTAGTAAGAGGAGCTGGCAATGAATTTAGACAAGAAAAAATGTTAAAAGTACATTTGCACTTTACCTTTTCTACGTTATTGGCTAAGAATATTCAAACAAAACCTCATACTCCTATTGGTGCCCATGAATGGTAAAAATAATAATACAAGAAATATGTCATGTCAAGGTGACAAGCAACAAAAACTCATGTACAACGATGTAAGTAAAATTACAAACACAGATTTATCGTTATAAAAGCTTTGGGCAATGTATGGCTTAGAATTCACCAAAGGTCTGTATTGAAATGGGTAGTGCCAAAGAAGAATGCGCTTTGAAGCTCACTTCTCGAGCAATATGTACAACAGTTGTAGGCAAAGGAAAAGAGTGCATGTAAACAAATTTATGTTTTGCTTTTTTTTTTTTTTTAAAGTAGTCAGAAATGTAATTTATATTACCCCTCAGTATAGAGATTTGAACTCGGGACTTTATGTCTTTCTGCTAAAAACACACCTATATCAACTCCTGCAAGAGCCACAGGTTTTTCTAATCTAAGTGCTTCTCCTACTTGACATCATGACAAACTTTTACACAAAGCATTTCTGAAAACTACGAATTAGTGAGGTAATCCCATTAGGATACTGCCTTTTTTTTTTTACTTAGGTAAAGTGTATTGCATGTTCGTAATGTTTACTCCTAAATATCTATTACTAACATAGAGTTCAAGTTTCAGTGGATAGTTCTGATGATTGTGTTATCTTTAGTACCCTCTTTCGCTGTTGAGTCAAAATTCTAAGTATTGACATGTACTTCAAATGAAGGCTAAATATAATTTAGAGTATTTGTGGATTGCATGAGGCAACAGAATAAAGTATTAGGTTTGGAAATCGATAAAAATTCAACGAAATAAAGCATGAGGCAACGAAATAAAGGCTAAATAAACTATTGCAGGTGCTTAATCTGTCACCACAGGACAAATTCGGCTACCCCCTCTAGCTAAGATGTGTACCCAACAAAAAATTCATTTGATGTTTATTATCACAGCCTAAAAACAATTATCATAGCTTAGTTAAATTGAGCTCTAATTTTATTATATTTATTCATTGGCCAAGTGACTGAGTAGGGGTCATCATGAGATTTTCTCATGGAGGGCAGAACGTATGCCTTCACCTTCCATGCAAAGTCGTGCATCGTGTTTACAGTTTTCCAAGAAATAGGGGTGCTGCCCTTTAAATGTGGAAGTTTTCTCATACGCGCGAACAACCTATTGCACCAAGTCCATGCCTTTTGGATGTGCAGAGCTCTCGATTATAGTAGGTTTATCCTAACTTGCACCGAGATTTTCTTAGAAAACTTCTGGCCTCCATCAAGGCAAAAAGTTCTAAAGTCCTAAATATCTAAGATTAATGACTCGATTATTAAATAAAAAATAACTTTTTGTATTCAAAAAAGAATCATGACATATGGAAATTGTAGAGCACATCCTATTGTGTATTTAAAAAAACACAAGGTATGTTTAAGTTATGAAATTATATCATACTCCCAAAAGTCCATGACTTCAGGAAAACGTAGGATGAAGCCCGGGTTGTAGTGTGTAAAAGCTATTTTAAATTGACTTTATTTTATTATTGGCTTTTTTTCATCGAGAAGTACCCACTTTTGCAAGTTTGTGTTGGAAGTAATGTCATAACTTAAATTATGCTTTTCCTCGGCTAAATGAAAATATTATCAAAAAAATGTATTCCTCTTACCAAACGTAGTACCACTTACGGAACAAGCACTTTTCACTTTAGGCCTTTTGAATAGGCTGTCCAATTTACCGGCTAGGATGAAGCGCGGATTAGGTCGCTCTCTTTAAGACGGTTCGCTCCCCTACGGTGTAATACCGATGCAATAGGTCTTAGCACGTTGCCTCCATGATACAACAGCTCAGCTCTTTGTTTGTACTGTAGCTTCTCTTCATTTGCACTACTAGAGAAGCGGAAGCTTCACACAACACCTTTCTTTGTCAAAAATATTACTCGGAGTATATGACCAAAAATCAAAGACAATATATGTGTGTGTGTGTGTGTATATATATATATATATATATATATATATATATATATATATATATATATATATATATATATATATATGATGAGTAGTGAGGGAGGCTCAAACAAAGGCATAAGGTTAATAACAAAAAGGGAATCATTTTCATTCTAGCCAACGAGGCTCTTCATGTTGAAAAATATAATAGGAAACCATCCAAGCCTTTGTATATGTATGTAGAGTAATGAAAAATGTAACTGATGTGCCATTGATCGGTAGAATTTAAAGAAAAATTCTAACCATCATTTAAACCCAATAAAAGTATAGAAATGTGACACATTTAACTTATAATAATAAGACATTATGGTCCAAAATAAAATTTCCAAAACACATGTATTTACACTTATTGACTAATAAAGATAAATAAGTATACTTGAAATGTAAGTCTCAAAATGAAAACTATTAGTCAATAATGAATTATAGTTAACTATTAATCTCTTTTTTGATTAAAATAGTCCAACAATCCCCCACTTATTTTAATGAAAATAAAGACATATAGAATAAAGTAACACATTTTGGACAAAAATAGAATATCATGCATTATGAAAGTGACTCTACCTTGAAACCTTCACTTAGTGTTTCATCAATTCTCGTACTAGAGTCAAAGTGCCACAACTTTGAAACGATGATATTCCAGGTGTTCTAAACCAAGCTTCTCAAAGCCAACACATTATCGCTTTGTGCTTTATCTCAGCTTTCATGAGTGCTCTTAGGATCTCCCGTTCCTAGAATGTTGTATCCTTATAGACGACTTATACAATATTGGGCTTAAGTTTCATCCCCTTCGATGTACATCAGATCTCTGCCTCTAACTAGAGTTTAAAGATCTGATGAACGGGTGGTACAAATAAACTTTCCGCAACACATAATATAGTAACCAACATGTTTTACCATTCCCAAGGCATCACTTGCCATATCTCGATTTAAAAGTTTCACCAAATAAGATATCTCACTATTTATAGAGGCAGCTATTTGAGAGTCCCAAGACTCATGATCATCAAATTGATCTGAGACATACAATACAGGCAACTAATAATCAGTTACAGGGACAAGGACCAAGAAAACACATTTGATCCATTTCAAAGCCGTCTTCTTTAAACTTACAATTTTAGTAATCAATTTTGGTTTTTATAAACTAAAATGTAGCCTTGAATTTTCAAACGTCTCTCGTAATTTTTCATTTAAGAGAAAATGACCTTGTAATTTTAACTTCTTCCCTTTTTTTTCTTTTCTTTTCTTGTGCCTCTTTTTTCTTTTTTTATCGATGCTGCTTCTAAGACCTCAAAGTCAACCTTCTGAAAGTCATAGATAGAAGAGTTAAAAGTCTCTCAAGCTTTGAGCTTCATGTTCAGAAGTAGATATTGACGTAGAGAAAAATGTCCATCAACCCTGGCTTAGAGCCAAAAAGGAAAAACATTTTTGCACAATCAAGTCCAATCTTTTCAATACAAAATAATGTAACTACTCACGTTTCATAATTCCATAGCAAATAGAGTACAAGAATGACTTTCGTTACACCTAATGTTGATCGACTTAGAGGGCCAAGTTCTGGTCTAGGAGAGTAGGTTTGAGATATCTAATTCAGTTTCACATGATAATCTAATAGGTGGATTGGCTAACTGCGAAGATGCGTGATAATAACTTCACCGTTTCAGCCATGCATGGAGACATGCATGCCTCAGCAAGAGCGAGATGCTATAATGGGGGAGTTTCGGTCCGCTGCAACTCGTGTTTTGATAACACTAGACGTTTGGGCTAGGGGTCTGGACGTGCAACAGGCAAGTTTTTTGCTTCCTATCTCTCTGTTTCATGCAGTATCGATCTTTTCGTGATATTTTGTTTCAAAGTTTTACAGATGCTATGCATAAGATTGCCAAGATTGCGGGCATATTGATAGTTAGGATTAGTGAGAAAACTGTTCCTTGAACCATATAGTCTTTTGCTAGCAAGTCCACGTAATACCTCAAATAATTGTTTTGTTCCAATGTGGTCCAACATATAACTTCTGTCCAAAAATGCTTATAGAACTGAACATGTAACAAGCACATGACATGACAAATATTTAAGGGCAAAAATGCCAATTTCATGAAGTTGACATGTGTCGAGTAATTATTAGCTGTTACATGGAAAGAATGTCCATTTGGCAGTTAAGAAAGAGAACCTAAATTACTTCATAATAATAATAATATAATAATAATAATAAATAATATATATATATATATATATATATATATATATATATATATATATATATATATATTAATTAATACCTTTCCCGGTGACTCACCGGAAGCAAGCACCCAGGTGGAACCCCCCGCCATAAAGCACCTCACCTAAACTGAATGATCATTGCTGCCGATAAATCGAGCCACCGTAAATAGAGAGTGGAATGGACAGAGACCATAGGAAAGGGCATCTTCTCTCATAATAAATTGAAAAAGCACAAGCTCTTGAATGTCGTAAATGGGATTTTGACTTTGGAGTGAGATCTAGGATTCGAGTGATTAATTTTGGCGTGGTTTATCTAGGGGTTTTGGTGGCGCTAATTTGGGCAATTTGCCATCAAAGATATCCATTTTTTTTGGGGTCAAAATCCTTGTATTTCATTCATGGCCCAAAACTATTTACAATCTTTACATCAAAATTAATCTGTACATATGCTTGAAAAATAACAGTATAATACTATTCTATTTCCTTTAGTATTCTCTGAGCATCCAGTTACCATGTTTGGCATAATTCCCGGTTCTTCTCTGTCTTTAGTGCTTTTTCCCAGTTATAAATTCGATACTTGATCCACTGTTGTATAACATATAAACAGCCCTGCACTGTAGCACATTGTTTTCTCAAACACCCTTGCATTCCTTTCCTTCCACAAGCCATATACACTGACAGCTACTACTAGCTTGCATAGTATAGCTGTTAAGCTCTTCCCTCTAAATCTTATACTTGCTTCTTGTCAAAAAATTATTTTTTTTGCCAATAAAATTACTCTTTGTTGTTAATTAATATTCTCAAATAGAGTAAAAGTAAATCTTTAAGGCACTTCATTAGTCACGAAAGAGATATTGAATGATTTATGACTTATCAATTGTATTTATTTCTTAAATTAATATTTTTGTAACACAAAAAAGGAAATTAAAAAAAAAGGGCCTGGGCCGAGGTTAGGGTCTAGGGCTAGGACGGGGCCTCCATTTCCTATATTTGGGCCCGCCCGGGCTCCGAGGCCAGAAGCCCTATTTGGCCCGTCCCTTTTTCTGGTCCTCTGGGCTCGGGCTGGGCCGGTCCAAGCCCGGCCCTCTGACAGCTCTGTTCCATATAACAGTGTCACCGGTATGGGATTCCAACGTTATTAACCAGTTACATCGTAGCAAGGGCAAGAAAGAAGGCTTGCGTGATTGAGTGGGAGTATGGAGAATGAATTTTGGTTCTGCAGATTTGAAGAAGGGATTGGCGCTAGGGTTTGTGCTTAGCTTGTCGCTTTCTTAGTGCTGGTGCAATATGCATCGTGATTTGGGTAGAATCTGGAGAAGTTTTGATCGAAGCTTGCGACATTCTTCAGAAGGTAACCACTGTGAAGAAATTTGGTAATAAGCATGGTCCATTGGTTAGTAAATGGGGTTGCAGAAAAGAATTGCCGAGATTGCTCAGCAGTTCTGGTGTTGATGTTTGCTGGTAGCGGTCATAGAAATGTGAATATACTATTCTTATTAGGAAAAATGTTTGCAAGCATGTGATGTCTCTCCGTCTGGATCTGCTTGTGAAGCCAGGTAGCATACATTTGATTTGATTTCAAGTAGCTGGAGTAATTCTGGCCGTTGTTTTCACTTGCTTTTTGGGCAGTTTGTTGTAAAGCCTACTGCTGGTGATTGAATTCTATTAAGGGCGAAAACTTTTAGGTCATTGGGTCAAGAAATTTTAGCGAGTGAGGGTGTTTGGGGGGGTTGATATTGTAGCCTGGACATGATAATAATAGGTTGTTCAGTAATTGATTTAGGCTCCATGAGTGGAGGATGATTTGATGAATTAGCAGCGTTATCTAAAGGTTCTTTCCATTCTACATCTTTTCTTTTAGTATCTATATATTGCACTTGTTGGGAAGCTCATAGGTTTTGGAGGTGGTTCATTGATTTCTACATTCGTTTCAATGTTGATTGTGAAGAGGGAAGGGGCGAGTTTGAACACTGTAGAGAGTTTATGATTTTCATATTTCAGCAGCGGATTGGTTGGCGGATTTTTGTTCAGGTCCCAGTGATGTTTCCAGAACCAATAGCATATGTGGAAGTTGGCAGCCTAAGATTTCGGTGTACTAGGTGGTTTGGTTACAGTCGTCACACTGTGGGGGGATAGGAGTTGTGGCTTGTCTGACTACTATAGTGATATGATGTGATAAAAGATGATCAGAAGTCTGATGGATTGGCCTCCCATTCAGATGGTAGGTTCGTTTCTTAAGGTTTTGATTGTTTTTCAGATGGTAGATTAGTTTCTTAAGGTTTTGATTGTTCTCATGGAAGTTCCTTGGGTTGGGCCGAGGCTAACTTTCAGGTCCTATAGTGATTCCTTACATTGCTATTCTCCCTAAGTTTTCTAGTGCCCCCAGCTTCCAATACAAATTTGTTTTATGGCAGATGGAAGCGGAGGTGAAGGAGATAGAGATGAATACATGGATGATGTTATTGTGCAGTCGATGTTGATGGAGATGGACCCATGCATTTCAACCAATGAACTAAGGTGAGGTTTTGACAAAACTTTTGCGAAATTATATTGGTTTCTGGGTAATTACTCTTATCTTCATGGTCCAGGATCTTTGTTGGTACCTGGAATGAAGCTGGGAGATCTCCTGTAGGGAGTTTGGCAGTAGATTTGGATGAATGGTTGAATCTCAGGGACGCCGCTGATGTTTACGTTATTGGGTAAGCTAGGACTCATATTTAATGTCTTCAGTCTAGTAGTCTACGAACTCATGACCGCCTAATGGTTTTCCGGAAGCGACATATATAACATTAACAGGCAAAGTTTCTCCCCCTTGCAGGTTTCAAGAGATTGTCCCTCTAAAGGCCAGAACTGTAATCGGAATAGAAGACCCAACAGAAGCAACAAACTGGAATCAGCTTATAGGGAAAACCCTCAACGACAAAGATGGGTGTCCTGCATTGACGCCTATGCTTAATCCTACCGTGAGTGACAGTTATCACTATGCAAGGGGTCAGCCAACCGTCCAACACGAGGAGCCAAACCAGTGCAGTAGGTATAAGCTCATGGCAAGCAAGAAAATGGTCGGAGTCTTCATTAGTGTCTGGATGAAGAGGGAATTGCTCAAGAGTTACTGCATATCAAGTGTGAAAGTTTGCTCAGTGGCTTGTGGTATCATGGGTTATTTGGGTTGGGCCGAGGTGATTCGCCTTCTAAATAGTGAGGATTGATAGAAAGTTGTAAAGGCTGTGGTTGGGAAATTTTTGCAGCAGTAGCCAGTAGGCAATGGATCAGCGAGTGGGGGAGTACCTGCAAGTTCACTGACATGCTTTGCTTTCGGTGGGTCTTGGGTTTTTTTTTTGCCCTTATGTGTTGGGCCTTGCTCTTGACTTGTACCACTAATATTTCTTATATGCCAAGAATGCGCATGCGAGTGGGAATGAGAACAAAGGGAACGGACGAAAAGCTACATAAAGGCAGTTAGCTGGTACCTATTGGGCATTATTGTGTGGGTTGGCAGAGAAGTTAAATAAATTTCGGAGTAGCACCGGTAGTCTTAATTTATGGGAGGAGCACTCACAAGAATACTATTCTGAGCACCTCAATGTGGCCTTTCGACATGTACTCACCTCCATGTTTTAATTTAGAAAAATGGTTTTTCCTATACAACAGGAGCAATTAGCTCTATGTGATTGCTCTAGTTAAATGAAGCCTGGTTTTTTACTTTTGGTGGTTGTTGAAGATACGTTGAAATGATGGACAACTGCTTTGGAATCCAAGGGCTTCAGACTAAGCAGGGCCGAACATAATGTGTCAGGTGCCACCTTTTATACGGCTAGGAGCAATTTTTTGGATCAGTTTGAAGGATCTTACAAAGAAGAAAAACTTGCAGAGTGTATTGCATGTAATCACAAAAGACCTGCTAAAGATGTTAAAGTTGTACGGTAAGTAGCAATACGGGCATAAAATGAGAATGCTTGGGGGACAAATCAATAACATTCGTTTTCTGACAAAGGGTTAGATGATGATGGTGATGCTCCATGACACTTGTGTCAGAAGTTTGGAGCTCATTTACAGTTTTCTGAATTTCTCTTGCTTGACGAGCCAGATATGGAGGCTGAAATGCCTAAGGGAGATGGTGATGGAGGTACTGAGGCAGTTCCTGATGTATAAGATCGAACAAGTAAGAGCTGCTTTTGTCCTTTGGTTGGTGTCGTTTGGACAAGGGCTTTCTCCTCAGTGTACATATTTACTCATCGTAAAAGGGGAAAAAAAGAAAAATGATTTTACGTGAGGCAGGCTATATGATCAACAATGGTCAGTGGAGATATCAAAACAATTAGGTCAGTGTTAATTATGACTTCTGAAACAGTCAAAACAATTAATGCATTGCATTCATTTGGATCGATCCTCATTATATGTTTAGAAGAATGTTCACAAAGTAGCTCATATGTTTCTATTATATGTTTCTGATTGAATCTTGAAAAAGGAATGTACTAGCTGCATTTTGCATATTCTCATCATGTTTTTTTTTTCTCTTTTGTTTTACTTAGGTTTCTCTGGTGATTAATTATGACATTCCGAATAATCGAGAGCTTTACATTCATCGGATTGGTCGTTCTGATCGTTTTGGATGCAAGGTATAAATTTTAAAGTTCCGCTGCAAATGTTACGTTAAACTTCGGCATGCAAATTTAGAAGCTACCTTTCAGAAAGTTGTCATATAGGAGGAAGATGGGAGAATAACTAAAGCTAAATTTGGTAGTTAGGTAAATCGAGTTTGAAGCTCATACAATTATAATCTTTTGGAGTACAGAAAAACAGGGGATTATGATATGAGGAAACTGTCAGTTGGGCATGGTAGATTAGTATGCCTTGACACCAAAGTCTGTCTTGCGAACTGATAGGCTATCATCTCAATACTGTAATTTTTTCTTGGTTTTAGATTGTTGTCATCTTGGAGATTTCACTATCTTGCTCCTTGCGGTAGGATGTGATACAACCAATAGTGTACGGTGCTACTTTTCATGCTCAATCTTTGGAGGTCAACGAGACGTATCAGATTAAAAATTGCTGCATAAGCCCTCTGATTTGAGACTAATATTCCTCTTGAGAATGAATATTCTTTTCCAACCAATTGAAAGGTAACACGAGTGGCGACCTAAGAAGCACGAATCCGGTTACAAGTGCCGATACGACATGACTGTGCGGATACACCGATACATCAGTTTAAGGAGGGGGGGGGGGGGGAGGGGAGGAGAGAGCTACTATTAGTAATATTCATCCAAAATCGTTGGAGCTAGTTATTATATGTCAAGCCCTGGATATGTTTTTTTCTTTGCATTGAGTTTAACGGTCGCCTGTCAATCCCTGTGAGTTTCATTCTTGCGAACGTACTCCCCAGGCGGGATACTTGACGCATTATCCATTGTTTGATACGCACAATACCTAGTATCCATCGTTTGCGGCTAGGACTAGAAGGATGAATTGGGTAACAGTTCAGTTTAGATGAGGTACCTGTCCCGGTTCAAAAAAAAGATGGCTCCTGTATGATGCTTTTGGGATTGTGGGGTTGAGTTGTTATTAAAAGACAATAAGGCAAAATGTCAAAAGGCATTCAGCTGTAACCAGCCGATTTTGTTACTACACACGTGTACTATCACAAGCCTACAACGTCCTGAAAGAAAATGCTAATGATGGTTGTAGATCAGAAAAGCTTAGCGGACTGCTGGATTGTTGCTGCTGCTACCCATCGCTACCTTTGCTGCCACCTGCCGGCTGTCTTTGTCGCTGATACCTTCTGACTACTTTGCCGCTTGCTTCTTCTCGAAATCTGAAATAGATTTTGATCCGGAAAGTAAGTTCCAAATTTTCGTTACTGAGTGTCACGGGCTGCCCCTTGCACCCGCCTAGCACTGCGCCCCCGCGCCCATCCAGCTCAGCGCCCCCGCGCCCTTCCAACAGGCGCCCATGCGCCCGCACAAGTTCATCAAGTCTCGCGCCCATGCGCCCGTCAAGCACAGCGCCCGCGCGCCCAATTGCAGTGCCCGCGCACGTCAAAAGCCAACAGTGAAGATCTAAAGATCCAGGCGTGCGTTTTTGCTCAATTTTGGTGGAGACCACCGTTGTATATATTTAAGTTTCCCTGTAAAATTTCAAGTCATTTCGAGTTGTATTTCTTTAAAAAGGGGCACTATGACTCCTCGCACATAGTTACGTCTACTACTGTCACTTTAGTTTTACCTCCTAATGGTACTATATGGGAGTCATGCACACCCATACCCGAGAGTCCCTTGCTTTGTTTTAGCTTGCCGTTCTAGCTAGATTGCACACTGTGGATGCAAACAAAGCCTTTTGTAAGTTGTAATGATGCTATTGAAGTAATGAAGATATTTGTGACCGTTTTGCCCTCGTGTTGAAATTTACTCTTCGTGCACTGTTTTATGCGATGTTGATGCACTGTTTGCTATAAATTGTTGAGATTGGTTGGCGGACTCTTCTTGCGAGTGGCAAGTCGAGTGCCACACACGGTTTCCTTGTGCCATCAAGGGCCACCGTGTGTCAGGTGGTATCAGAGCCGCGGTTGTCCAAGAGACCGTGGCTTCAGCTAAGAAAATATTGTGGGATAGTTTGTTGAGAAAAACTATGGCCAACACGAAAGAGAGAATCGATGCTTTGGAAGCACAGATACATGACATGTTCAAGAGTGACCAGGATGCTCCAGGCATCCTGAAGCAATTCTCCCTTCGCCTTGACGCGTTGGAAGTGAATCTTGAAGCCACTGATAATACCCGATATGCTGAGAGCATGGAATGGGAGGGGAAGTTTCAGGAGCTTCAAGATCGAGTGGAACACCATGCACGGCACAGTGGAGGTATAGACTGGGAGTCTAAATTTCAAGAACTCCAGGATCGAGTGGAGCTTCTTAGTCGTGCAGTGGTTAACACACCCGCTGGGGGTGCGGAGCACTCGTCGAGGCCCCGAGTGCCAGAGCCCAAGAGTTACGGGGGAGCCCGTGACGCCAAGGAATTAGAAAATTTCCTTTTCGATGTAGAACAATACTTTCGAGCCATCAGAGTAGACTCGGAAGCGACAAAGGTGTCGATGGCTGCCATGTACTTGGTTGGAGATGCCAAGTTATGGTGGCGTAAGAAGTACGCAGAGATCGAAGATGGGTCTTGCGTCATAAACACATGGGAGATACTCAAACGTGAGATAAAGAGTCAGTTTTTCCCAGAAAACACCGCATTCAACGCGAGAAAAGCGTTGCTGGAATGCAAGCACACCGGATCGGTCCGGGAGTATTGCCAGGCATTTTCTGCCTTGATGTTGGACATCAGTGACATGTCCGCAGTCGACAGACTCTTCTTCTTCATGGAAGGGTTAAAACCATGGGCTCGTACCGAGCTTAATAGACGTCGGGTGAACAACCTTAATGAAGCCATCATCGCTGCCGAGAGCCTTTCAGATTACAACCCTGAGCCACAGAGACCCCCTCAGAGAGGAAATCCAAGCAGAGGTATTGGTGGTAAGAAGCCAGGGGGTCCAATGCCAAACCAAAGTTGGGGCAGTAAAAGCAGTTGGGCGTCAAACTCTTCTACCCAACAGAAGAGTGGAGTTGGGTTCAAAGCTAAGCCTGACGCTAGCACCAGTGGAGAAGTGAAGAAACCTCCTTTCAGGGGTTGCTTCTTGTGCCAAGGCCCGCATGTGATCGCTAACTGTCCGCAGCGACAGATGATGAATGCCTTCTTTGACAACATTGGGCAGGTGCAACGTGGGGAACAATCTGGCTCTCGACCAAGGCACCCACCAACAGATGAGCAAACAGACACACAAGATTATGAAGAGGAAGATGCCGTCGGGGCCTTTCCTCAGTGGTGTAATGCGGTGACAACACAGGTTGGGAACCCCAAAAAGAGCTCGACTGGAGAAGAGCCTAAAGACATGCCGCCAAAGAAAAAGGGTGATGTACCAGGAAAAGGCTTGATGTATGTGGACATCAAGGTTAACGGGAAGGCCATCAGGGCCATGGTGGACACAGGAGCTACCCATAATTACATTTCTAGCACCGAAGTGGAAAGACTGGGTCTAACTCTAGAAAAAGGGTGCGGACGGGTGAAGGCTATCAACTCCGCCGCACAGCCAGTAGCGGGGATAGCGAGATCTGTTTTGATCAAGATTGGCCCATACGAAGGAAGGACCAACTTTTCAGTAGTCATCATGGACGACTTTAAACTGATCCTTGGGTTGGAGTTTCTGCGTGACACGAAGACCACAGTGATGCCATGTACCAACTCGCTAGTCATGCTTGGGAATAAACCATGTGTCATCCCAACTATATCTTCTAGGGCGGGAGAGCGTTCTATTTCAGCCCTCCAGTTGAAAAGGGGATTAAAACGGGATGAAACAACCTACCTTGCCATGCTACGGTGGGACGAAATTGAAGAAGTATCGGGACCATTACCGAAAGAAGTTAAAGTGATATTAAACGACTTTGAAGATGTGATGCCTGATGAATTGCCGAAGAAATTGCCACCTAGAAGGGCAATTGACCATGAGATAGAGCTCGTGCCAGGCACGAAGCCACCCGCCCGAGCTCCGTATCGGATGTCACAACCAGAACTTGCTGAACTCAGAAAACAATTGACGGAGTTGCTAGATGCGGGGTTGATCACTCCCGCGAAGTCGCCTTATGGTGCACCAGTCCTCTTCCAGAAGAAACAAGATGGTTCTTTGCGGATGTGTGTGGACTACAGGGCGCTAAACAAGGTGACTATTCGGAACAAGTATCCTATTCCTTTAGTCGCTGACTGTTTTGATCAGCTTAGTAGGGCGAGAGTGTTTACCAAGTTGGACTTGAAGTCTGGGTATTGGCAGGTCCGAATTGCCGAAGGTGACGAGGCGAAGACAACTTGTGTCACCAGATACGGGGCGTATGAGTTCCTGGTCATGCCGTTCGGCTTGACCAACGCCCCGGCCACATTTTGCACCTTGATGAATCAAGTTTTGCGGGACTACATTGACGATTTTGTAGTGGTGTATCTCGATGATATTGTGATCTACAGTTCCTGCTTGGACGAGCATCTGAAGCACTTGAGGAAGGTGCTTGCCCGACTGAGGGAGCACGAGCTATACGTGAAGCTGTCAAAATGCACTTTTGCCCAGACCAAGATTAAATTCTTGGGCCATGTGATAGGACAGGGTCAGATAAGGATGGACTCAGGTAAAGTTCAAGTGATACAGGAGTGGCAACCGCCAACGAATGTTTCAGAACTGAGATCTTTCCTTGGATTGACCAACTATTATAGGAAGTTTGTCCGAGATTATTCGAGAATGGCCCATCCCCTAACCGAACTTTTGAAGAAGAGCAATGTTTGGGAATGGTCCAAGGAGTGTCAATCAGCCTTCTCGGCTATGAAGCAGGTTATGTCTGAAGATCCGGTACTTGCTCTCCCTGATGTGTCGAAGTCCTTTGAAGTTCATACAGATGCTTCTGACTTTGCACTAGGAGGGGTTCTAATGCAAGAAGGCCACCCGGTGGCATATGAGAGTAGGAAGCTCAACGAAGCAGAACGTCGCTACACCACTCATGAGAAAGAGTTGCTCGCGGTAGTACACTGTCTCAGAATTTGGAGGCACTACCTGCTTGGTTCTAGCTTCATAGTGCGGACGGACAACACTGCAGTGAGCCACTTCTTGAGTCAATCTAAGCTCACTTCGAAACAGGCCAGGTGGCAGGAACTTTTGGCAGAATTCAACTTCATGCTCGAGTACAGGACAGGCTCAACCAACAGCGTAGCAGACGCCCTCAGCAGGAGAGCCGAACTAGATCAGGTAGCATTGATGGCCATGAATGCTATTGTTAGAGCAGATAGCCGAGTTGCCATCAACATCGGAAAGAAGATCAAGAAGGCCCTTACCAGGGATCCGGTTGCCCAACAACTACTGAAACTGATCGAGAGCGGTAAAACTCGACAGTTTTGGCAAGAAGATGGTTTGCTGATGACCAAAGGAAGACGGGTATACGTTCCCCGAGTCGATGATCTGAGACGAACATTGATTCGAGAATGTCATGACACCCTTTGGGCAGGCCATGCCGGAGGAGAAAGAACATTAGCCCTCCTTCAACAAGGTTACTACTGGCCCCAAATGGGGGATGAAGTGCAAGAGTATGTGAAAACATGCCTTACTTGTCAGCAGGACAAGGTGGAGCGTAAGAAGAAGGCAGGGTTACTACAGCCGCTGCCGGTCCCCAAGAGACCGTGGGAGAGTGTGTCATTGGATTTCATCACTGGTCTGCCGAAGGTTGAAGACTTAGGCACAATTCTTGTTGTCGTTGATCGGTTTAGCAAGTATGCGAGCTTTATCGCAACACCCAAGTATTGCTCAGCCGAAGACACAGCGCAACTTTTCTTTAAGTATGTGGTGAAGTATTGGGGAATGCCTCAAGACATTGTCAGTGATCGGGACTCCCGCTTCACTGGAAACTTTTGGACTGAACTCTTTAAGTTATTCGGATCCCAACTTTCAATGAGTTCAAGTTATCATCCAGAATCAGACGGTCAGACGGAGCGGTTCAATTCCATGTTAGAAGAGTACCTCCGCCATTTTGTCAGTGCAACACAGAAAAATTGGGTCAAGCTACTGGATGTTGCCCAGCTGTGTTTCAACTCACGCAAAAGCTCTTCGACAGGGAAGAGTGCTTTTGAGATTGTAAATGGACAACAACCGTTACTACCCCACACGGTAAACGTCCCCAATGCCGGGAAATCCCCAAGGGCCATAAGCTTCAGTGAAGAATGGAGGCAGAATATAGATCTAGCTCACTCCTACCTTGAGAAAGCAGCCAGAAGAATGAAGAAACACGCTGACAAGAACAGGAGATCTCAAGAGTTTAACGTGGGCGACAAAGTTATGGTTAAGCTACTGCAACAGGATCGCAAATTTCTAAGGGGAAGAGACTCTCGTCTTTTGCAGAAATATGAGGGACCCCTGACTATAGTGAAGAAGATAGGCAAGATGGCTTACAAAGTTGATCCGCCTCATTGGTGGAGCCGCCAGCTCCATCCCGTCTTTCACGTCAGCATGTTGAAGCCATTCTATGAAGACACAGCCGACCCCTCCAGGGGCCAAATCAAGAGACAAGGACTCAAACCCAAAGCAGCAGGAAAACGAGTTGCCGAAGCTATTTTGAATGATAGAGTGATTATAGCTTCCCGCAAACGCCATCAGGAGTACCTAGTCAAGTGGCAGGGACAAATGGATGAAGAAAACACTTGGGAACGAGCAGCAGACTTATCAGCCTACGCCGACAAGATTGAAGCCTACCACATGCAGAAGTTGACGAGGGCGTCAACAGCTCTAGTGGGGGAGAATGTCACGGGCTGCCCCTTGCACCCGCCTAGCACTGCGCCCCCGCGCCCATCCAGCTCAGCGCCCCCGCGCCCTTCCAACAGGCGCCCATGCGCCCGCACAAGTTCATCAAGTCTCGCGCCCATGCGCCCGTCAAGCACAGCGCCCGCGCGCCCAATTGCAGTGCCCGCGCACGTCAAAAGCCAACAGTGAAGATCTAAAGATCCAGGCGTGCGTTTTTGCTCAATTTTGGTGGAGACCACCGTTGTATATATTTAAGTTTCCCTGTAAAATTTCAAGTCATTTCGAGTTGTATTTCTTTAAAAAGGGGCACTATGACTCCTCGCACATAGTTACGTCTACTACTGTCACTTTAGTTTTACCTCCTAATGGTACTATATGGGAGTCATGCACACCCATACCCGAGAGTCCCTTGCTTTGTTTTAGCTTGCCGTTCTAGCTAGATTGCACACTGTGGATGCAAACAAAGCCTTTTGTAAGTTGTAATGATGCTATTGAAGTAATGAAGATATTTGTGACCGTTTTGCCCTCGTGTTGAAATTTACTCTTCGTGCACTGTTTTATGCGATGTTGATGCACTGTTTGCTATAAATTGTTGAGATTGGTTGGCGGACTCTTCTTGCGAGTGGCAAGTCGAGTGCCACACACGGTTTCCTTGTGCCATCAAGGGCCACCGTGTGTCACTGAGCCATGATACCCGCGGTGCACCCATAATTTAGATATTAGGAGAAGTCAGATATGTTTTCATCCGCACCCTGAGGAGCACCCGCACTGATCCGTCCCCGACACTCATATGTTCACCAGACTGCCATGCCCGTGCCTCATAGGTGGCGACATGTTACCACCAACTGGAAGCCTTCAACAAACTGACTGATAGCAGTGTGTACTTGGGTTGCTGAGAAATTAATGAATGTTTAGCAGGGGTTGAAGTGGGAAGAAAATTTTCTCTGAAAAGATATGCATGTCGTAGAGTTGTCAAAAGGGCCGGGCAGCCCGCGGGCTGGCCCGACCCGGCCTGTTTCTGGCCCAGGCTGGCCCGGTCCTCTCGGTGAACAGTGACTGCCCTAAACAGTTGGGCTTTGGACCTGGGCTTGGACCAGGCCAAGAAAATCTAGAAAAAAGCCCGGGCCAGGTCCGGCCCGAAAAAGCCCGATTCTGGCCTAGCCCGAAAAAGCCCAGTTTGGCCCGGTTCAACATCTATCTCTGGCTCGGCTTTGCTGGGGAACGGAACTATGCCATGATAGTAATGGTAGTAAGCGGAAAAGCAAGCACAAGACTGGACCCAGAGCGTGGCACTTGGGATTCCGAGTTCGTCGGCCACATCCGAAACCCATGGAATGAATGGGTTGTTGATGAGGCTGGAAACGGGTTGACCCGCGTCCTCGTGTACCTTGAGCATGCGAGGAAGCACCTCCTTGCCTACACGTTCAAGCTGTGGCACGTACTCGTCAAGATCTCCACGTCTAGAGTCATCCTCTCCCCAACCATCTTCAAAGAATTCGAACCTGATCATACAATCACCAACCGGTGTTGGTTCGTCAGTGATGTTGCTCGCTTTCCTCATCTGTTTCCGACGGTTTCAGGGGTTGGAAAGGTAACGACAAGGCCTTTGGAAGCAAGGAGCTTTCCAAGCCTGAGTAACGGGTTGACATGTCCTTGGCCTGGGAAGGAGACTAGGAAGACATGCGAAAGAGCTTCACATCTTTGCGAGCCCATTTTCTTTCTCAAGGTAGAAGATAGCTATGGGTGAGTAATGGAAGGGGATGGCTAGCACAGTGCAAATTTATAGCGCCACAAGAAATGTCATGCCATCGCTGGATTTGGCTTAACATCTATGACTTTTCCTGTTTTCTTTTCGAAAACAGGAAAGAGTTCCATTTGGTTTACTCTGCTAGAACCAAATATCCTTTTGGTAACCATATTCCTTTCCTTTTCTTTTCCTCCTTTCATATCTTATCATAAGAGTTCTCATAAGGATTCATACAAAATTTAAAGACGTATAGAAAATACTAGTAGTTTCAAGCGAGAGAATGAAAATGATAAAGCCACAAAGCTTTAGTCGATACTTGGATCATGATCATAAATACTGTAAACGTGTGACTGTATGCGCTTAGCAACAAAAAAAAATATCTTTACAGATTTTAACAACGGAAATATATGTTTTTAACAATAGGAAACATGCTACGCCACGTTTGTTTATTTTCAAATATTCCACCATGCATTTTCTCACAAAATTACCGTAATTCAAGCCTTTACTTTGAATAACAAGAAAATGCAAAAAAAAAAAAATAGGGCCCTGGCCTGGCCCAAGCCCGGCCTTAGATATTGGGCCTAGGGCCAGGGCTTGGACTGGGCCCAGATTTCCCTTTCATCTGGCCCGGCTCCGCCCTGTTTGCAGCCCCACTGGCCCTGCCCCAGCCCGGTTTCACGGCAGGCCCAATGGGCCCTGGCTGGGCCGGCCCAAGCCCAACCCATTGACATCTCTAATATGTCGACGTTGTGATACATCATTAGCTTTTGTTTAATATATGAACAAGGATTCAAAAACACATGTAGAAAAAAAGGTAAAAAAAAAATACAAGTAACAGTATTACATGTCCCTCAAATGTCATCACATTCATTTTTGTCTGCTAGATGAGTTTTGAATTTACCTAGCTAGTCAATCAACCTAGTGCAAATTATTTGGACTTCTGTGATTCTAAAAGAAGTTTTGGGGCCTTCGACTACTCTTACGTTGCATAAATCTCAGAACGTAATTAGGGATGACAATTTGACCTGCACCCGGCGGATCTCCGACCCACTCCGATTCGATAGGAACGGGTTATTTTGACTTTGACCGGGTTATGGAGCTGGTATGGTATAAAAAAAATTAACCCGCAGCGGGTACGAGGCGGGTATGGTATTCTATCTGATCCGCCCCGTACCCTCCCCGCTATATATAATCCTAAACCTAACTTATTATTCAATCCTACCGTCCATCCCACCACTATATAAGCATCACAACATAACAAACCCTAGCCTACCACACTTATTCTGCTGTCTTCTTCTTTCTCCTCTCAATTTTCTCTTCCACCGACGGCGGCGTAGCCAACTTACCCTTTCACCATCTATCCCCAGCACCGTCACCCCCCACGACGACGGATCATCTCCACCTCACCACCACCTTACCATCCACCCAAAACTTTCACCACCATCTAACAGTCCGCCATCTCCACCTAACATAGTCACCACCAGATCCACCGGAGAGAAGGTACGATCATTTGCCGGGTCTTTAGCTTGCGATCATTTCTAACCGAAGATAATGCCTTCATCGTTGATTCGCGCGCTCGAACTCTGTCCATATATTACATACATAGTTTATTTTTGGATGCCATTAGGAGATTTAGGAAATTTGAGGATTTAGGTTTTGTCATTTGGGGATTTAGAAATTTGCAATTTATGTTTTTGGATGCCGTTGATAGAATCGGGCAATTTGTAATATTTGTTAGATTTTACTCTTAGATTTTGTGTTGTTGCTTTGTAACATGGCAATGGTTGATCATTTTAGAGATCAAACATAAATGATCAACCAGTTTTGTAATACAGTTAAGCATAACAGGATGTGTTGATGTGGATTTTTTACCCAAAAAAAAAAAAAGAAATCGGAGTGGATCAGATTGGGGCAGGGGCGGGTTTTTAAAAAGTCCATCGGATTGGGGATGGTATTCCCATCTCCTGACCCAATGGCGGGGCGGGGCAGGGTATAAGTAGTACTGGGAAGGGTACCGATCTTATAAGATCCGCATCTGACCCGTCCCATTGCCATCCCTAAATGTGATAGAGGTCTGTGCTTTCAACCAAATAACGAAATATGGCTCTTAGCAAAATGGCAGCTTTCTTGGATGCTAAAGTTTGCCTACCTTCTCCAATTTCCTTCCTAGCGTAAGTCCTAAAAGGAAGAAGGCCTGGAACCTTCAGCTTCCTTGCAAAATAACTCGTGGTCTTGAAAAATATAATATGCAAAAATCTCTATTTTTTTATATCAGCGTTGAAACCCTGATGGATGAGAATTATTTTTTCACGTTACTGCTTTGGCTCTCATATGCCATATCATTGCAACACCATCATTGTTTGTGAACATGATTTACACCACACCCCCTTCATACATGGATTTAGCTGCTTCTGTGCTCTGCTCTAAGCTCTTCTGTCACAGTTGTACCCATGCATGGCTAGTAGGGCTGTCCTTTCCAACATTCGTACCTTACAGTAACGCTTGATCTGTAGGTGTTTTAATTGTGTTGTAAACTAATGATGTTCTCAAACCAACCTCCCCCAACCCTCACCCTGTGCCCACCTCGTCCATGCGCGCACACAGAAGAAGCAAGACAATGTCTTCTTTTTTTGCTTTCATGTATCCTGTATAATTTGACTGATATCTTCATTGTTATGAAAATGGCTGCTTTTATATTACGCAGGGTGTTGCCAGGGGCGGAACTACATATGTACGAGGGGGGCGCCCCCCTCAGATTTTGAAAAATAAAATAAAATTATATATAGTAGATTTGGAGATGAATCTTGAAGAACATTTGAATGGAGAGGATGTCGGATTCCAGATCTGATGTTTTTGATGACTCTGGCGTAGGATCGAAAGTTGTCTTTACTCTGCTGTTAATATGCAATGTGTGCGTGCTTGTATGTGAGGGTGAGAGATGGTGAGAGGTCTCGGTGTGTTTTTGTATGGTGAGAGGTCCACGCGAGAGAGAGAGAGAGAGAGAGAGAGAGCCAGAAAGGTGGGTGTGGCGAGAAAGAGAAAGAGGCAGAAAGGTGGAGAGGGGCGGCTGTTTGAGAAAAATCTAAGTTAGGGTTTTCTTCAAACTCGGTAATTATTGATGAAAACCATAATTGAATGTGGAATTGATGGAAGTTCCGAGTGTTGTTTTTCTGATTTATGATGAATTACGGTTCTGATCATGGGCTAATTCGATGTCCATTGTTGAGGGCTTTTGGCATAAATGTATTAGTAGTTTGCTTTTTGCTCTGCTATTTACGGCTACGGCGACCACATGGGTCTCAGCAAACAAAAATCGAGAATTTGAAAACCCAATTTAATGAAGTTTCAAGTATGTCTTTATCTTTTGTGTTTGGTCCTGCAGTCGCAGGTGTTGATGGACTACCAAAGATAGACCAATTTTGACAATATCGGCGTAAAGTCGCGGATATTGTCAAAATTGGCATCATGCGGGAGTGAGCTCATCTGAATGATTTTGAGTTCAATTAGGCGAAGCTTATGTAACTACTAAGCTAAATGAGTAAAACTTTAGTGTACAACCAACTATCAAAGAGAGGTACATCAAGTCTCCACCCCGAGCGCTTGTTTGAAAAGGCCTGTTGATCCAACTTATACTGCTTCCACCACTAATGTCTACCGCAAGCCAATCTAGTCAAATCCTCTTCAGGTATCCCACTTGTTTCAGGTATGCAAATTCCAATGAAACGTCCAACAAGAAGAGCTATGGCGGCGTACATGAAGAGTATGGGTGCGTTGATCTAACACATCAGGACAATGTGATTATGTTGGTGACGAATAATCGTAAGGATCAACAAAGCAAACTCGTAGACACCTCCGAAAGCTTTGCTTGGTCTGGGATATTCACTACAAGGAATATGGCTTTTAGCGACGGAAATTCTGTCGCTAAAATTTTTAGCGTATAAACGCCCGTAGCTAAAAGTTTTGCAATAAAATTTTAAAATCCGTCGTATAATATTGAACTTTTTGCGACGGATTTTTTTATAAATTAGCGACGGAATTTCCGTCGCTAATTATATTTTATGTATTTTAATTTATTTTCTTTTTTATGAAATTAGTTACGGAATATAATTTTTAGCTATGGAATATTCCGTCGCTAAATGAGATTTTTAACGACGGAATATTCCGTCACTAAAAATCCTAGAATTAAGTACACTTTTAGCGACGAAATTAATCAGTCGCTAAAAGTTAATTTTTTTTAAAAAATATATATATTTTTAATGCCCAAACCTGTAATAAAAAATTCAATCCTCAACAACAACAACCACACAATCCCCAAGACACAAACAACTATATATAATCAACTTTAAAAAATGTTTATTATAAAAATAACTCGTAATGTACAAGCCGAGAACCAGATACAGCCGTTTAGGGGAGGGGAGAAGATCGAGTACAAGCCGAGCGAGGGGGGACAAGCTGGGACCGGGCACGAGAAGGGGCTCGTCAGGGGTTGCCGAGTCTCGGATCTGGATCCTGCTGATCCGAGGCCGGCTCGGCATGTCCAGCACGGGTGCCCTGCTAATCCTGCTCCCTGATCATCCTCAACACCACCGTAGCAATGCGCTAGATCTCTTCCTCGGCCAACGACGCGGAGGAGCCGCTGTCTGTGAAGGGGCAGCGGGGGTGGGGAAACTCCTATCACAGCATGTGTAGTTGTGCTAGGTAGGCCGCACATGCGGCTTTTCGGCCGATTGACGACCTCCGGTGTATCCAGCCATCGCTTCAACCCCCCAGTACTCACACCCGTACTAGTGGACGCTGATGGCTATCCGGATTGCTGCTCGGACCCCCTAAGCTGTTCATACGAGGCCTGCAAGAACAGTGATTTACATGAAGAGTATGGGTGCGTTGACACATCAGGACAATGTGATTATGTTGGTGACGAATAGTCGTAAGGATCAACAAAGCAAACTCGTAGACACCCCCGAAAGCTTTGCTTGGTCCGGGATATTCACTACAAGGAATATGGCTTTTAGCGACGGAAATTCTGTCGCTAAAATTTTAGCGACGGAACTGCAGTCGCTAAAAGTCCCTCGTATAAACGCCCGTAGCTAAAAGTTTTGCAATAAAATTTTAAAATCTGTCGTATAATATTGAACTTTTTGCGACGGAATTTCCGTCGCTAATTATATTTTATGTATTTTAATTTATTTTCTTTTTTATGAAATTAGTTACGGAATATAATTTTTAGCTATGGAATATTCCGTCGCTAAATGAGATTTTTAACGACGGAATATTCCGTCACTAAAAATCCTAGAATTAAGTACACTTTTAGCGACGAAATTAATCAGTCGCTAAAAGTCAATTTTTTTTAAAATATATATATATTTTTAATGCCCAAACCTGTAATAAAAAATTCAATCCTCAACAACAACAACCACACAATCCCCAAGACACAAACAACTATATATAATCAACTTTAAAAAATGTTTATTATAAAAATAACTCGTAATGTACAAGCCGAGAACCAGATACAGCCGTTTAGGGGAGGGGAGAAGATCGAGTACAAGCCGAGCGAGGGGGGACAAGCTGGGACCGGGCACGAGAAGGGGCTCATCAGGGGTTGCCGAGTCTCGGATCTGGATCCTGCTGATCCGAGGCCGGCTCGGCATGTCCAGCACGGGTGCCCTGCTGATCCTGCTCCCTGATCATCCTCAACACCACCGTAGCAATGCGCTAGATCTCTTCCTCGGCCAACGACGCGGAGGAGCCGCTGTCTGTGAAGGGGCAGCGGGGGTGGGGAAACTCCTATCACAGCATGTGTAGTTGTGCTAGGCAGGCCGCACATGCGGCTTTTCGGCCGATTGACGACCTCCGGTGTATCCAGCCATCGCTTCAACCCCCAAGTACTCACACCCGTACTAGTGGACGCTGATGGCTATCCGGATTGCTGCTCGGACCCCCTAAGCTGTTCATACGAGGCCTGCAAGAACAGTGATTTAAATATATGTTAGGGCATTAATTAACGTAACAAACATTGAATAGAAAGACAAAATTAACTAATTAAACAAATTGACTTACATCGATCCGTCGGGCAATATCTGAAACATAGTCGCCTGCCCGGTGTACCTCGTCCTTGTCCTTCTTCTGCATGTGCGTCTGATTATACGTCAGAGCTACGATCTCATCCTCCTTCAGATCTGGGTGCTAGACCGCATTCATGTGTCGGATGATGTCGTGTGCCACTGATTCCCCGTGTGCGTCCGATCTCTGTTCTGTCTGTTCTCAGCCCCGCTCTTACTTTTGGCATCCCAGCCTGGATCCGCAACCCACCGATCTTTCATCTGCTCCCATACAGTCGGAGATATCCAATGTGGGGGATATCTCTTCATCTCCGTCATTGGGGCACCCTGGGCAGCATCTTCTTCGCCATATCCCGTGCGTCGTGGAGCTATCGACGGTAATTCTTGCCGATGTAAGCAAAGAAGGCCTGCCCCAGAGCCTGCTGATCAGGCGAGTCAAACATGAACCCCTCCTACAAGGCATCCAATAACACAAATTAATTTAAATACTAAATTCTAATTAAACAAATATTATCGCGCAAAAAAAATACTTCAACATACCAGACACTCCTCCCATAGGGACTCCCTCGTAGCGGCATCCCAGTCCTTCCAGTACAGGCGTGGCTCGAAGAATTGGCCCTTCACAAGAACGCCGATCTTCGTCCTCGCCTAATTCTCCTGGATCCTGCCAAAGAAGTAAATAAATAAATTAATACAGTTAAAATATAAATTAACACTCCAAAACTTTAAATATAAGACATGATGTAATTTGTTTTACTTACTGGCCCTCCTGGGAGCGTAACTCTCTGTTTACGCTAGGGGTTGATGCGTACCCTGCGTGTCGGGCCACGGCTTCGTCGAGATCTTACAAAACACAGACATTAATATAATTCAAATATACTTTAAATATAAGGCTAGCGAAAATTGACTAAACACCGTTATCAACTATACCTGAGGTAGAACCCACAGAAGAAGGAGAATCAAGGCGCGTGTGGGAGGAATCGGCCACCAACAATTCGAATTCCTCCATAGGGTCCTTCTTAGTACTAATTTCAACACGTACGAATGACGAATCCAAAAATTCTATGAAGTAATAAAAAAAATGAAAGCATCCCTCGGATATAATCATACCATTCCATTATATTGACAATTTCAAAAAATTGTCCATACTATGATCATAATATGATGGCAGTTGGGCAAGTATGCCTCCGTCTCTAGTTGCTCAGGACGTCTCTCTTTCAAGGAGGCTGCAGGGATTTGACTTCCCTTGGGGTTAGGGTACAACAAAAGGAAGTTGATCATATCATGGATTACTACTAAGACTAAAATGGATCTTTCTGGGTCGATGCCCGACTGGCTCTTTGGAACGGACTGTAAATTTGTTAGCAATATGTCTATGCTGGTTCAAAGGGCTAGGTATCCCAGATCACAATGTGAAGTGTAAGATGTTAAGAAAGTAAGGAGAAAAGGCAATGGAATTTACAAAAAGGAAAGAAAGATATGAAAGTATTTTTTTATATTTCATGTCTATTAATAGTAGTCCAATTCGACGTGGTTTGCACATAATCATATTGGCATTGTAAACAAAGTGGTTTCACAACATCTGTACTGGGGAACACTCGACTGTTAAAATACCTCAATGGTGTGCTACGGGAACCTTCCAAACAAATCCTGATAGCATATTCCGCTTGTTGTGAACAAGTGTATGTTTTGAAACTTCGGATTCCCAATCTGAAAAACAACTGCATGAGTAGGCAAATCGTGTTCTTGCCCTTCAACCTTTATGACATGTAAACTTCCATATAATGGAACACTTTGCATAGTTGGCTGTTTTGAAATCAAATTCGCTGCTGATGTTATCTATTACACGAGTTGTGCTTTACTAAAGCTATTAAGTTGCTGTAATTCTCATTTTAAAATGGACAGAAATTGAGGCAGGTCCTACTGTTAGAAATTGCAGTTGTTCTACAAATTTTTCCACTGAATAATGTACAGGCTTGGTTTTTCTTGACTTGGTCACCATCCCTACTTAGTGTAAAATATGTATAGAATAACATCAAAGACAAATAAAAACAATCAAATGCCAAAAGAAGCATAAAGAGCCTGCTTCTCTCACTACAAGAAAATATACTTTTAGCGACGGGTTTTTACTTATAGACAAGATTCTGTCGGTAAATACTATTTTATCGTCGGAAATAACCGTCGGTAAAACTTCCGTCATTAAATAGTATTACCGACAAAAAGTACCGTTTGCGGCGGTTTTTTAGCTGCGAAATTTCCGTCGCTAAAACTTTTTTACAAATTAGTCTCTTTCTTCTCCTCTCAGTTTCAACACTTTCACTCTCTCAGTTCTCACCGACACCGTCTCACGACTCGCGGGCGCCTCACTCTGACAAAGCGCAGACCGATGATGGCAGCCATGACACGAGCGCGTGACATAAGCCACGATCTGGATCTAGATCTATGTGCTGACGGCCAGCTCACAGTCACTGACGAGTGTCATCCTCACCTCAACCGGCGTCACGACGAACGATCTTCAGCACCAGACTGCACGTCTCCACCGGTGACAACCGGTATGTTCCCAAATCTCTTGCATCATACATCTCTTCATTCTCTTGAATCAGCGAGGGCCATGGGGGACTGAATCACTGATTGCTTTCTGTGTAGCTTCATTCTCATGTCTTCATCTCTTCATTCTCATGTCTGAATCGCATCGAACCCTAAATTAGGGCTAATTAGAGTGAGATATAATTGGCGTATCCTTTTCTCTCTGATTTAGCTGCTGATTTTGTGGCTACACGCGACCATAATCAAAACTTGAACCTTTTATGACCAACATTCGCAATTAAGTGACTAACGATTACACTAGGGCTGCATTACAGCTATAGAGAAGGGGTATTAAGATCTTTGAATTTGGGATCATTAGGCAATGAGGGGCATGTCTTCTTCTTGGGTGAACAAGGACGTTTCAATCAGCAGACACTTCTTCAAGGTCATGATGCCTAGTTTTCGTATAGAACTTGTTTGCATCCCTCTTTCTCTGTGTTTTCGTGTCTGTACGCACTATTATCTTTGGTCAAAAACTTATATGTCTTACTGTCTTATGAATATGTTAGGCCATACCGGTAGCCTTTTGCAGTCAGCTAATCAGAGTGAGATCAAAGGAAGCAATTTTAACCAGCCGCAAGGGGTCATGACTTGTTAAAATCATGAAGAAGCGCAGCCAAGAGAAAATTTGTTTTGAAGAGGGTTGGGATAAATTCGTGCAGCAACATGACCTTAATATTGAAGACTTTCTTGTCTTTGAACACATGGGGCATATGCGTTTTCAAATGCTAGTGTTTGATCAAAGTGCTTGTGAAAACAAATTTCCACTCATGTTGAACTCTGAGTCCTAATTAAACCCTAAATTAAATACCCTAATCGAATAGAACCCTCAATTGAAATTATTCAAGAGTGTCAGATATGTGCATTTTGAACAATTTTTTCACATTTGAACATTGATCATTTGTTTGATAATTTTAGGTTGTTAATTGTGCATTTGAGAATTGTGATGATTGATCGATGATTTTAGGTTGTTAATTGATGATTTTAGGTTATTAGCTGTGCAATTGAAGTAATTGATGATTTTAAATTATTAATTATGCATTGAGCATTTGAGATATTGAGATTGTTGACGGAGGATGGGACCCAATTGGATTGAATGTATGTATGATTTTTATTACATTGAGCATTTGAGTATTGAGAATTGAGATTGTTGACGGAGGATGGGATCCCATTGAATTGTTGTCCGGAGGTGTCGGACACGTGTCCGGCAGTGTCCAACATGTGTCTGGATGTGTCGATGAGGTGTTAAGGTGTCGCTAGGTCACGTACATCCCGTCCGATCGACATCGACACCAAAAAATGTCACATTTTAGCTTTATACTTGTGGACACCTCTTCAAGGGGTGTCCGGCACATCTTCAAGGGGTGATGGACATGGTGTCCGACATTTAAAAAATAAATCAATGTCTTCGGACGTGTCCAGAGGTGTCGGATACATGTCCGGGGGTGTCGGACACGTGTCCGGGGGTATTATACACTTGTTCATAGAGCTTTTCATTCTATGTAGATCTCTTGCGGCCTTTCGTTTGCGATATAATTGGATCCAAAGGCCGGACATCATTGTCGTCTTCCTCAACCGGCTCATCGTCTTCTGATCCCTGTGTATGTTCAGTGTCAACCCCATTGCTGACTGAAGCTACTTTATATTGGTCAATGATGGGCTCTTGCTGTTCTGCCATCTCGAGAAGATGTTTATATCCAGTCATTGTAGCAGCAGCCTTTACGAACAAACGGGTAAACATTATCACCAGATGATTATATCGTAACATCTCTGATTTTTAAAATTTAGTATACGGATGCTCTGGAAAGGCAATAGTACAGTGCAACCTGATTGCAACCTTGGTCTACCGCGGTAGGATGTATTTATCAGGATTGCCTTGATATTCTTCTGGGTAAAAAAGTGCAGAATGTGTCTACACAGGATTCCATGAAACTCAAACTTCTTGTAAACACATGTCATTGAATCCGTCAATGTGTCATGACTCACCGTATACATTCTACGCAGCTTCTCAAGGACGAGGTAGTTCATCAGCGAATAAACCTTATACTCACGTGTCGACATTTCTGCCATCTCCGGCCGCCGGCGACCACAGCCGGAGACGGCCGGCAGCCACCTCCGGCCGCCGGCAACCACCGCCGGAGACGGCCGGCAGCTACCTCCGGCCGCCGGCCACCATCGCCGGTGACTGCCGGCAGCCACCTCCGGCCACCGGAGACTGCCGGCAGCTACCTCCGGCCGTCGGCCACCACCGCCAGTGATTGCCGGCAGCCACCTCCGGCCGTCGGCCACCACCACCACCACCGTCGACCACCGCTACGCCCCACCACCGCCACCGCAAACCACCAAAAAAAAAAAGTCAAAATAAAAAGGGTTACCAAACACCAAAAAAAAAAAACCTCAAAAAAAAAAGAGATTATCAAACACCCACTTGTTTTTATATAAAAAAAAAGGGCTAATTACACCTATGTCCCTGAGGTTTGGGGGTAATTACACGCGAGGACACAAAGTTTCAAAATGTAACACTTATGTCCGTTGACAAACGGAATTTTAAAAACCCTAACGGTTTTAATGAAAAGACATAATTACCCCTAAGTTGGAACCTTATTTTTGTTCCAATGCCATTACTTCAAATTAGGGTTTCTGCATTTCAAATACCATTACTTCAAATTAGGGTTTCTAATGCCACTACTTCAAATTAGGGTTCAAAACCCTCACTCTTCTTCACCACCACCACGCCGCAGCCACCAATTTGACTGAAATCCGTCACATCCTCGCCATCGTAGATCTTGGACAAGCTGTCGTACCCCTCCGTAGCGGCCCCGCTGGTATCGCAAGAATACCGGAGCTTCTCGTCCATCGGACATGTCGCCCCATGCATTTGATCTCGTTGAGCAGTTTTGGAGGCACGCCGTGGTTGGTCAAGTGGAACGTGCCCCACTCCCTGCAGGCCGCGCCGATTTCGGTGCGGAGGAAAACGGCGTCGCGCACGGCGCTGCTCAGGTCGATTGACGGGATAGAGTTGTTGTTGGCAGGGCGGGCTGTCGGGTTATTGGGCCGGTTTTCTGGGGGTTGGATGTATTCGGGTGGGACTTGAGGTGCTGCACCGCTTTGGGCTATGGATTGGACTCTGATGGGGCGGCTGGCGACTTCCATCGTTGTCTTCAAGCTCACAACACAGCTGCGATGGCGAGGGTGGGAGATCTGTTACGGCGGCGATGAGGTGGGGCTTGGGTTACCGACGACATGGGATGAGGGATGGGGCTGGGCTGCCGGCGGTGTAGGGCGATGGAGGGGGCTTGGGCTGCCGGCGGCGTGGGGTGAGGGCATGGGCGGCAGATCTAGAGAAAAGTTTGGAGAGAGAAACCTAATTTGAATATTAGGGTTTTGAATTAGGGTTAGATATTGAAACCCTAATTATTGGATATACTGTACAAGGGCAGTATTGCCATTTTTAAAATACGTAATGATAAAAATTATACTTTTTGGACAGAACCCTAACAGATGGATATAGATGTTACATTTTTAACGTTTTTGGTCACGTATGTTACATTTTGAAACTTAGTGTCCTTGACTGTAATTATGCCCTAACCTCAGGGACATGGGTGTAATTAGCCCAAAAAAAAATTAAGCTCCTCTTTAAAAAACTGCTCTTTAAAAACTGAAAACCAAAAAAAAAATTTTGTCAAACGAATAAATCTCTCTCTCTCACTTTTCTTTCTCTGAATATGTCTCTCTCTCTCCATGTCATCGCATGTGTGACAACTCCAATTTCTACACAAACTCTTGACATCTGCTGCATTTTTTAGTGAGGGTTTCATCACCGAAGCTTGGAATACGTTCATGGCATCGGCGGTGAAGGAGATGGGGTTTTTTGAGTTAGGGATTCATTGCCGGTGAAGTTGAAGGCGGAGTCGGCGCCGAAGGTGATGGGGTATTTTTCAGGTCGGGCTATTGAAGGTGTTGCGGGTTTAGTAAGCGATTCGGCTGAGCTTAGCGGAGCGGGAGAAGGGGGCGAAAGGGATCCTGTAATCCCGAATAGCTATGAGCTTCTGTGGGCGGTGAGGGTGGGAGGTGGTCCTGGTGGCGGCGATCCCGGGGATGAAGATGGGGCTGGTAGTTAACCACCACCCATCTCTTGGATGCTTCCTTATAGTCACAAGAAACCCCAGTGTCGATGTTTTTGGCGCTTTGCGATGGTAGGTTGGCTGGCGATGGACTGACGGTGGATGTTGGTTCTTTTCGGCATCTCGTAATGGTAGTCTTGGCTGTGATGACCGACTGGTGATGGTTGTAACGTGTGTTTATGGTGAAGATGAATTACCGAGACATTTTTGGGTTTGTGGTTGATGGGCGTCAACGGGCTCGGTATACTACAGTGGTGGCTGGTGGGTTCGTTTGAATTGATGGTACGTGAAGGAGAGAAAGTGGAAAGTCCGCTCTTGTGGAAAAATGTGGCGGTGGCGCTGGATTTAGGGGGCTGAAGAAGTAAATCTTGCGACTAGAGAATCTATGCTCCATAGCTATCCGAAACACCAAGGGACAGACGAGTACAATTCAAAGGATCAATTAAAGCGCCGAAAGTAACAACGCAGACTTGAGTCGTTTTCTTCCTGCTATCCGAAACACCTAAATCCCTACAAATGCAGGATCTGCCTATCCAAGCCCACATTGTTGTTCCTCTAATAGCCACCTCTGTTACCAACAATGTCTCTACTCTCTAGAATCGTGGATGCCAACCAAGGGCTAGTCACCACTGCTTTTAATACGCAACTCCCAAAGTACAGCACCAGGGGCTAATGGCTGCCCACCCTAACAATGAAAGAGTAAGCTGATCTTATCTCATTGACGTACCTACTTAGTATGAGATGGTATACTCATATCCACAGGTCATGATGTTAAAATGATGGGAAAATTAGGAAAAGATGGGTTTTGGGGTAAAAACTTAATAGAAGGTGAATTTGTTTTGAAAAATTATGAAAAAGTGGGGCAACTTTTTAAAATTTCTGAACAATGAAAGAGATTAGGAAAAAATGGCTTTTTTTTACTCACTTAATTTGCTCTTCCCAAATTACCCCTACCCCCAAAAGAATGACCCTTCCCCACGCCTGATTTGCTCCCACCAAAAGAACTACCCATTTGATTTGCCCTCTCCAAATTAGATCTTTCTCCCCAAATCAGTTTTCTTTCTCAGCTTCTCCCCAATTTATTTCATCTCTCTTGCTCTGTTTTGTGCTACTCTCTGACATGACTCTCTCACTCTCTCTTTGTGTCACACACGGCCATTGAAATTCAACAACGGTACTACAAGAAAACATGCCTGTAGTAGCGCTCTATGCCAGCAGCCCTAAAAAACCGCCTTCATACATGTGCTTTACAACCGGCCATTTCGATACTGCTGCAACAAAGTTGCCTGATTTAAGAAGCCGAATTACACTTCTTTCTAAATTATTCAGAACCAACCAGATGTAACTAATCATGTAAAAATCGTCATTCAGGTAAAGCCCCAGCCTCTCAATCTCGCAACCACCACGTCTCCTATAACCATTCACCACTAAGCTCAACAACCATACAATATAGCTAGATTCAACCAACCATAAAAATATGGTGCCATTTTACAGTGACGAAAATAGTACATCTGGCCGCATCCTATACATGTGGTGCCATTATGGTGTAGCATGAATTTTCGTACCATTGACAGTCACGCTTGCCCAATTTGCCAAGGAAGAGCTTTAAGAACTCCAAAACCACGTCTTCATTCGCAAATAGGGCAAAGTTTCTATTGAATTGTTGCAAGAGAAGAAACAACTTGAATATCTGTACAAAATGACATGTATCTTTGCATATCAGGACTTGCATTGTTGCAGAAACTGACTTGTGCAATGTAAACCTACCATTTTTTTGGATCATTCTTCATTTCTTGGCGTGGATGGAATTCACAACCTATGTGGTATTGTGCCCTGCCATGTGTACACGAGGCAAACTAAGAGGTGCTTTAAGCTCTTCCCATAGGCAAAGTTAGTATTGCATCTGCAGAAAACGTCTTGAGCATCGGCAGAATCTGACAAGCACCTTTGCATAAATAGACTTGTGTTTCTGCAGAAAATGACTTATGTCACCTAATCTGTTTACACATCGACCACCTCCTTTGGTGTTTCACATTTTTTGGACAATAGAATTTCATTAAGCTCCGCTCTTGTGTTTACCACTACCCTCAACTTTGTCATCATTATTGCAACCATTACTACGATTATGGTTCTTGTACAACCATCTCGCGAACTACACGCCAACACCATTGCATCCATTGCTTGTCGGACCTACTACAAATCTCAGTCTCATTAACAGTACTGCCACTTGAACTATTCAATTGCCACCATCACGTTCACAATCATTTTCATCTTTACAGTTCCCACCACCGTCGTACTGTGACATCTACTACTGGAAGCTCCATAATACAATTACCATAACTATTATAATTTTCTGTTATTGATCAATGGAGGAAAAATTAATTTTACTCATTTATCCTTAGATTTACTTTTGTTATCTTCCAAGTCAATCTTAGCTTGCCACAAGTTAATCTTCAATTGAAATCAAATCTCTTTTTAGTTAAAACTGAGTGTAACATGTTAGAACTTAACGGTATAACTAATAAAAAATTAGATTCCTTTCAAACTTACCTTTAGCTACCTCAAAGAACGAATGCTGCGAGCGTCTAATTCTGTTGGAATTTCTACGCCTTCTTTCATATGTTCCAAAAGAATAGTAAATTTTCGCAACGACAAAAAAAAAAAAAAAAAAACCACTCTTGCCGAAGGTGATTTTAAGTGAAACCATGTTTATTCGGTAAAATTTGCATAAATGCATTTATTAGTTTGCGCAATTACTTATCACGATGGTAATCTGGGGTGTTCGCCGCATAGCCCGTAGATCCACCTCCCGTTGAACCGCTTGAGGGTGTTGTCTATGTATGTCGTCGTGCACTCCTTCGTCAACCTGCAACAGTCGCATTTCACAAACTCAAAGTCGCCGTTAGGCTTCGGTTGCGATTCTGCCGCCGTCGTCACCATTGCTTCGCTAACCACAGTTGCCGGCATCCCTGCAAATCCAAAAAAAAAAAATCACCAAACAAAATCCATGATAACACCATCTAATAAAATTCAAGCCGCAACCAACACAATCCAAAACCAATTCAAATTACCTGCAAAAGAAGCAAAACAAAATCAATTGAGGGATTCCTACGCTTTCCTGTCAAAGTTCTTCTAATTCCTATCACTCTTTCTCCCAATCTCCTTCTTCAATCTCTTCCGGAACCAAAAATTTAAACATCAAAGACATTTGATAACAAAAACACAGAATCAGAACAACCATTTTCTTCCTCCAATTATTTTCTCATGAACAACTACGTGTATATTTGGACAGAAAAAATGCGGCTTAATTGAGAGGTGACAAAACGCTTTGCTTTTCATTACAAAACGACCTAAGTGCATCCATTTATTTAATCGCAACCCCCTTAGCAAGGGAAAGCGTAGTTCCTACAAGGTCCTCTTTTTTATAGAGTCCCACCGAAGCAAAAGCAGCGTTGTGCCCCCCCTTACATAATTTCTGCATAAAAAGACTGAGGCGTCAGCAGAATCCGACATGTACTTTTGCATAAAACGACTTGGGTTTCTGCAGAAATTGACTAGAAAGAGCGACTTGAGTTTCTGCTGAAGTCAGATTGGGAAATCTCACAACGTCAAAAGCTGAGGGAGGGAGGGGTATTTTGGGAAAGGGAAAATAGTAAGGTTAAAAAAACCATGTTTTTTTTTATGCAATACAGAATTTAAATTGACCACCATTATTACATTCACTTTATTTTAACTTGAAACTCGCACTTGCGGCTCCACCTAGCTACCCCAAACCAACTTCGCTTTCTCAATGTTAAGGTCATATTTATTCGAACTCCAGCCGATCGAAGTGGTTCAACCAGGAATCAACTGCCAGACCGTTTTGGTACTCTAACCGGATCATTTGTGCATCACACCCTCTCGGGCCTCCACCTTGCTACCCTAAATCTCCCACCTCTCTATCGTCATAACTCTTGTCATACAAAAAAACTACAGCTATAATTTGCAATTAAAGTGATGTCATGGATGCCGTGAAGATATCAAAACGATCATAGCTACAAATATTTATCTTAAAAATGAGAGTTTCCAAAAATAGAGCGCGCTAATGTTTATCACCAACCGAGTCTCAGGACGTTAGTGCTGGCGCCACATCCTATAAATAGCTTCTTTGGATTCTTCCTCTCCACAACCATCATCTCTCTGTAATCTTAGATCTTCAGTGATCAATCACCACCCACCTGGTTTCTACAGCGTTTAACTGGCCACAAACACTACCTATTACTCTTTTGATAAAATTTCTCTCAGAAGTTATACAACTTGAACATGGCAGAATCTCGGCTGGGTTTTAGATTCAATCCATCTAAATCAGAGTTGTTGCAGTACCTTGTCATGCCCAGTAATCAAAGAGCTCCAATCAAGATAAGGATCAAGTGTCGCATTCCTAATCTGGCTACAGGATTGGAGGATTCAAGGGAAGCTGGTGCAGTAACAGGAACAACTGGTGCAGCACCAGGGACAGTGGACGAAGCTACATCGACGACCAAGGTCTAAACTTGGCAACCACGAGTTTTGATGGATGAACTGGATCAGGCGCACGTGGCATGCCATGTCACGAGCAAGGCTTAGTTGGCATCTTAGTTGTATTAAATAAAATGAGGTGTCTTAATGTAATACACCAGTGGTTAATTATACAATTAGCCAGTTGGACCAATAAATTTTGGACATGTGTTCCCTCCGTGGAGAATTACAATTTCTGTTACGTTGATAGTTTGTTGGAACAGAGAGAATGGTATAACAGAGAAGAGAGAGTCTGTAATTGAGATCATTATCCATAAATTGAATGAAAATATCTCCTTCTTCTCCTCCTCTCTCTTCCTTCTCCATTTCTATAGCCAATTCCAGTAGCGATTCCTTGATTCACTACATCTGGTATCTCAGAGCCAGATGCTTCACTCTGAAAATGTTGAGATCCACTAAGTCATCATTGCTTGAAACAGATTCTCTCGGTCCATTAGATAGGCTGGAAAGGCGATTTGAGTCGTATGATCAGCGATTTGGTTCCTTAGATGCAACTCTGGGAGATCAGCAGAAGAATTACTCTGATATGAAGCTGGAGATGCTATCTACGGTCACACAAATTAACACTCTATTGGAAGCTCTTTTGAAGGCCAAACACCTCCTCCCCCTGTCAATAACCAACACATTTTAATAACCTCTGGAAAACCATAGAATCAAAGCCTTAACAATTCTATGCCTAAAACCCCTAAATTGACCTTTCCAAAGTTTAATGGCGATAACCCTAAGGGATGGGTTAGAAGGTGTGAGCAGTATTTCGAGTTTTGCCCTATACATGATGAGTTTAAGGTTGCTTATGCCTAAGTTCATTTTGAGGACCAGCTGGAGTATTGGTATTCCACTTATATCAAACCTTTGGGGAAGGTGACTTGGACCGAGTTTTGTGCAAGATCTACATGCTCGTTTTTCGAATGTAAGCAGGGATATTGTAGTTGGAGAGTTTAATTAGCTCAGGCAAACTGCCTCAGAGAGTGAATGTTATAATCACTTTGAAGAACTAAGGGCTCAGATGGTGGAGGAGTTTGGATCCCTGGATGAGGGGTATTTCATTAAGAGCTTCATTGGGGGATTAAAGCCAGAAATTAAAAGTCGTGTGGAGCAATTCGAAGTTGTGACTCTCACTAAGGCCATCCATATTGCTAAAAAGGAAGAGGTGGCAGTTGCCAATCTTTTTCCTCATGCTAAAACTCATCATATCTCCAGCCCAAACCAACCTAAGCCTATTACCCCCATCTACAGTAAATATGCAGCTCAACCTATTCCCAATCCACCAAATGTACCTAAACCACCCCTACACAACCTCTCCTTAGGCCCTAATTCCAAGGGTATCCTACCATCCCTATCTAACTTACTTGCCAATAAAAACCTTTACCAATCAAACACGTAACCCATGAGGAACATCAACACAAGAGAGAGCAAGGACTGTGTTATTGGTGTGATGGTAAGTTCACACCTGGTCATCAAAAGGTGTATCCTAAAAGGTCAATTGCCATGTTGATAGCTGACCATGTACCAGATGATGTGGAATGGGTACAATAAAGGGAACATGAAGTTGAAGATGAAATTGCTGCAGTGGCGCGCTAAGCTATCTCAGATTAGCATACAATCCTTGGCTGGTAATTCAAGCCATACCACCATGAGAGTTCAAGGATGGGTAAACAAGAATTCATTTTCAATATTGGTGTACACTGGGTCAACTGACAAATTTTTGGACCCAAAGTCAGTTGAGAGGCTAGGTTGCCAGTTGACACCTACTCCACGTCTCTCAATAGCTGTAGCCAATAGAGCAACAATTCGAAGTACAGCAGCTTGCTTGGGCTTGGAGTGGAATGGGTGAGCAACTCTTCACTACTGATGTCAAACTTTTGTCTCTAGGAGAATGTGACTGTGTGCAAGGGGTGCAATGGCTCAAAACCTTGGGGAGTGTGAATTTTGACTTTGCTAAACACACCATTGCATTTAAGTACCAAGACAAGGAAGTAAGGCTGAATGGAAGTAATGTGTCTGATGTGTCTATCAAAATGATTTCAAGTGTGGCCATGACTAAATTGCTGAAATAATACCACTGGAAGCATGTATGGGCAAGTGCTTGCTGTATCAAATACCTGGATAAATGGAGTTCCTACAATTCAAATTCAGTGTCTACTCACTGAATATGTTGATGTCTTTGAGGAACCAACCAAATTGCCTCCTCAAAGGTCTCAACATCACAAGATTGTGCTCACAGATAAGGCCTTCCCTGTGAATATTAGGCCTGAAAGGGTATCTTTTGTGCAGAAGCAGGAAATTGAGAATATTATTTCAGAACTCCTAGCTTCTAGAGCAATTCAGCCAAGTAATTCAACTTTTGTTTCACCTGTATTGTTGGTAAAGAAAAAAGATGGAACATGGAGACTCTGTGTGGACTATAAAGAGCTTAACAAGATCACCCTCAAGGACAGATACCTAATTCCAATCATTGATGAGCTTTTGGATGAATTACAAGGTCCAGTGTCTATTCCAATTTGGATCTTAGGAGTGGATATCATCAAATAAGAGTTGCTTAAGAAGATGTCCACAAAACAGCTTTTAGGACTCACTTTGGACATTATGAATTCAGAGTGATGCCCTTTGGCCTCACTAATGCACCTGCCACCTTCCAAAATTTAATGAACCGTGTGTTCAGGCCTTACTTCAGGAAGTTTGTCCTTGTATTTTTTGATGATATTCTGGTGTATAGTTTGGTGCACCTCAGGACAGTCCTTTAGGTTCTCAGGGACAATCAACTCTATGCAAAAAGAAGCAAATGCATATTTGCACAGTCACAAGTTGAATACCTGGGACATATTGAAGGAGTGTCAGCTGACAAGTCCAAGATAGAAGCCATGCTACGATGGCCCAAAGGCCTTCGAATGTTAGAGACCTTAGGGGTTTTCTAGGACTAACTAGCTACTACAGAAAGTTTGTTGCCAGCTATGGTTCTATCAGCAGACCTTTGACAATATTACTTAAGAAGGATGGGTTTAAGTGGAATTCAGAAGTTGATAGGGCTTTCACTCAGTTAAAACATGCTATGGCTTCCACACCAGTGCTAGCCTTACCAAACTTTTCTAAACCCTTTGAAGTTGAAACAAATGCAAGTGACTATGGAACGGGAGCAGTTTTGATGCAGCAGGGAAGGCCTATAGCTTATTACAACAAAGCATTGGGCCCTAAAAATGCTGGCCTATCTATATATGAGAAGGAGCTGTCAGTAGTTTTCCAAGCCATAAACAAGTGGAGTACCTATCTCAGTTTCCAACCCTTTGTATTAGGACAAACCATTGGAGCTTAAAATACTTGCTTGGTCAAAGGGTAACTTTATTACTCCGACAGATATGCATGTCTAAGCTTTTAGGTTATGGGTTTAGATACAACATTAGAAAGGAAGAGAGAACGGAGTGGCTGATGCACTTTCAAGGCTGCCTGAACCTAAGGGAACCTTGTAATGTTCAGCTATCACTTCTTTGATTCCCATTTGGACTTTGAAAATTCAAGCCAGCATTGCTGAAGATGGTGAAGCTAGACAACACTTTCAAGAGCTGATTTTGGACCCTATGGCTACCAGTTTCTACTCTTATCAAGATGGCATCTTGAGATACGGGGAAAATATATGTTGGGACCAACACTTAGTTAAGAAGCCAAATTTTAGCGGAGATGCATGGAGGGAAAAGTAGTGGCCACTCTGGAATGAAGGCAACTTAAATATATGTTTGGACATAAGGTTACTTCTTTACTTTAGAGGATATGCGTATCTAAACACTTGGGATTCACCATCACCATTCACCATAAAGCAGGGGCTGAAAATGCACTATCGAGGTTTCCAGCCATTAATGATGACAGTGGAGAGTGCCAAGCCATTTCTTACATAACACCAGCTTGGATGATTGAAGTGAAGGGGAATTACCAAGGGGGTCAGTACATAAAACAGCAGATCCAATTGCTCACGTTGGAACCTTATGCTACTTCTGAATTCGCCTGTGAGTAGGACATATTAAGGTATAGGGGCAAGACATATATGTGTGGGACATGAAGGTAGGCTGAGAACCCAAAATTTTTCAAACATTGCACCCTTCTGGTCTAGGAGGGCAATCAAGGATTTTAGCAACCTACAAAAGAATTTCAGCCTTATTCCATTAGCCTTCCCTAAGGCATGACCCGAAGGAATGGGTGAAAAAGTGTGAAACCTACTAGAAATCTAAGCATCAAAATGTAGCCTACCCTGGCTTTACAACCTTTGTCTGTCCTAGCTCAATTTTAGAGTAGCATATCCCTAGATTTCATTGAAGGCTTACCTAAGTCTGAACACAAGGAAGTCATTTTGGTTGTGGTTGACAAATTGTGTAATTTTCCCCTTGCGTTCCCCTAATTCATCCTTATACAGCTGAGGATGTTGCTCAGGTGTAATTTGACTATGTTTTCAAGCTTCGTGGGACCCTTGATAATATCATCAGTGATATGGGAGTTAATTTTGGCAGAAATTATTTGCTCAATTAGGAGTCAAATCGCTCCATGGGGAAGACTAGGGCTCATATTGAACAAGATTCTAATTTTGATGCAAAGCAAGAGTTTGACAAATATTTAGGAATTAATTTGGATGTAACAGTGCACAAAAAGGATATTTTCTACGGCATTGTTATCGGGGTTTAAGATAGATGTGCGCAACTAGCTAGGTTTGTTGTTGAATAAAGCAAGGAGAGCTGTACTTATGGATTCGGCGCTTTCTTGTCTACTTGTTCAATATATGTTGGTTTATTTGTTTCCCGTTTTATGTGTAAGCAACAAGATCAGATTCTTGCTCGGTTATGGTGGTCAGGTGAGGCATCTCACAAATCTTTTCACTGGGTGGCTTGGCCTATCTTATGTTTTCCTAAAAGCTTTGGAGGATTGGGTTTTAGGGATATTTGAATGTTTAATTAGGCTTTGCCGGCCAAATTTGCATAGAAGATTTAGTCTACACTGCATAGCCTTGTGGCCAAAGTTCTGAAAGGCCATTAATTCCAAGAACCGAGCTATTTTTTCAAACATAATTACTATAAAAAGGATCATGGATTCTTGCACAGCATTAGTTGGGCATAGCATTGTTAAACGTCTTCTTTTGGCGCATAGAATAATAAGATCACTGGCTAGTATCAGATTTGTTCATTTCAAATGCTTGAATTTGGGACCTACATAGATTCTTGATTTTTTGCACCTAAAATTGCTTCCCAAATTCTAAAAATTGAACTGATGCCCATAGGTTAGGTTGACTTCGAGTTCGAGAAAAGTGCCTTTTTCAGTTGCATATACTTATAAAATTTTGTCTAGAGGTAAAGCAGAGTCTATAAATCGAGCAATCTATTTGACTCCAAGTCTTTGGAAATTTCTGTTATGAAAATTTATTCATCAATTCTTAGCACTTTGTTCTGAGCTTTTCAAATAAAAATGCCATGTTTCAGATTCGAAGACATATGAGCACTTATTTTTAGAAACCATTTTAGTAAGAGCTTTCTTGCTGAACTTATATATGATAGCCAAAGGTTTCCCTACAACCGATTTGTTTTTGCCAGATCGTGGCGTGCGCATTGGCTAGCTCAACCTATTTTTCGAAGTACGTGAGCTCCCCAATGCATTGTATGGATTATAGTTCTACTTGGTCTATCTTGGGTGAAAGGAATTCCTTGGTTTTCAAGGGTTAAAGATATTCCCCTTCTTTGATCTTGGTTCGTGGTCAAATTTTTCTCAATAATATATTTGCTACGAGATACTTACAAAACTATGTTAGGTTATCCAAGTCGCAAAATTTGAGATTCTGATTTTGCACATCTATGCATGTTCCATCCCGAAGTGTTACGTGCGGTATATGCTTTGCAGTTAAATAAATAATAGGCATCAATTTGGAACATGATTGGTCCACTTTAATTATGTCTAGGTCCATATTGGGGCTAGAATTTAAGTTAGTTTGGCGGAAGATGTTGATTATGTGACTGTATCTGCCATATTTAGTCCTATATGATAAATGCTAAAAGTTAACTGCTTACTAATTATTTTCTTGCTCTCTCATTTCAAGTTTGTGATACAAATGACGGATAAGGCTTCCACATTTGCTGAAATTTTGTCTAAGATGACTATTAGCTGCGATAAATTACATTCTATGCATATCGCTGAGGTGAAGACGTGTGTGTTATAACTTTCATCAGCATTACCATTTTTTGCATATCAATCAGGTAAAGGTTTATTCGACAGGAATGATTAACTGATATACTAGCTCTATTGCCTCTCGTTCAAATCATTTTAGTGCTTGGATGAATTCTCCAGTGTTGTTTTATTAAGTGACATAAAAGATGAAGGATGGGCGACTAGTGGTGGATGATTGATGTTGGTGGCGATTGGTGGTGGTCGTGCTTTTGGATGGTGGTTTATTGGTGGTGGGCGCTCTGATGTGGCAGTGGGCTTGCTAATGTGATGGTTTGGTGATGACGTTCACAGTGTGGTAATGGGTTTAGGATGGTCAGATTGTGGTTGCTGCCAGTGATGAAGGCGGTAAGATAATCCTCTCCTGCCTTTTATCTGAATTTGGTCCAAACCTAATATAAGATTTATAACTTATTCGACATGATATGTTATCCTGACTTATCCGTCATTATCTTGTCTTAATCTTACTAAAGAATCTGGCGGACCAAACGCGGCCTTAGAGTGATGCATGCAATACTACTCCTCGATGATGTGGGACAAAATATCTTATCTTATGCCCCTTTTTAGGGAAATTTTATCTTATTCCTAACTTACGATGTTGGACTACAGTAGTATTCCTCCCCAATTCCGAAAAAGATTCTCCATGCGACCTCTCTTTCCAACTCCCCTCCCTACAAATAGCTTACCAATACAAGGGAAGCCGTCCTTCCCAAAACGAACCTCGCAAGACCCACCGCAAATCAACGCATAACTCAATGCCTAACGACGGCGCAGAAGCCATGAACGGAGCTCGAAGGCCCCGAAAGATTAGGGTCATCTGCTCCGACCCGGATGCCACCGATTCATCCTCCGACGAACTCGACCAGAACCTGTCCAGGAAACGGATCATCCACGAGATCATTCTAGACCCGATTGACGCGTATCCATCCACACGAGCTGCTACTGTTGAAAACTCGTATTGTGGCAAAAGGGTTCTGGCGCGAAGCCCCTTGAGAGGAAGATACACATTCGAGGTTCGCCGGAGGAGAAGATTTGGAGACCCGATCAAAAAAAGCCGGCTCTCTCTTTATAGAAAGCGTCAGTTTGAAGCAGAGTTCAAGAAGAGGAGGAAGTTGAAGATGAAGATAAAGAGAAGAACCCAGCTCGCTGGTCCGGACGGATCGCCGGATTCGGTTCTTGAAACGGCGGATTCGAGTGGAGAAGAGCGCAGTTTGCGGTCGGATCTTCTTGGGATGGATATTGGGTCAACGATTATTGATAGTCATGGGTTTTTGTTGGGGGGATTTAATCGGTTGGACGATGAGATGTGGATTTGCGACAGTGAAGCTGCTGCGGAAGGGTACTGAATTTAGTAAACATTAGAATAGAATTCCATTTCTTTTCCTTTCCTGTTGTTAGTTTTCCAGATTTTAGCAACAAAATAAGGGCGCAAATTATAGTTCTTATTTAGTGGTGAGGCATTTAGATTTATTAATCTTACTTGCAAGTCGTACCCAATCGAGGAATGCTGTTGGTACTCCAAGAATTGGAGTGGGAGGAGTTTTGCACAGGGGTCCTGACAGAGATTTTGGCAGACTCTGTTGTCAAGCTCCCCAGATATAGAGAATGGAGAACTTGGTACCGCAAGCATCTTAATTGAACCAGCTTGGAAGAAGAAATTGTTGAAAGAAGTCTACAGAAATCCAATTCCTAGACATTAGTGGGGCTGGCTGGCTGGCTTGTCTTGATTTGTTCTAAGTGAAAAGCAGAAGCAATCAAAAGGCGTTCCTTATGAAATCTTTTGGCGATATTGCAGCGTATGATAGGATGTAGTCAGTACACTTTGAGATTTAATTACACGAGCAATGTGATACAACTGATCTAGGATAACTGAATCTAGTGACACGAAGAACACTTAATAAATTTGAACCATTTTAATTTTAATATTAAATTTTATAAGATGCAAGAAAGAAAAAAGTGTATACATAATGGTATCAGTATTACATCTATATCGAGATTAAAAGTTTTTCTTGAACTTCCATAAACTCCAAATGATTTTTAGTAAATGTTTAGGTCTAGACCGTAAGGAAGACCTTTCTAGTGAATTCTAAAATATTCAGCACTTGCTAAAAACACAAGTTCAACCTTTTGTAACAAAAGTAGATAGAGGGAGTTCAAATTAATTTCAAATGAATTTATGAGTTTCCAATAATGTATGTTTTACTTATAAATGATGGTATGTTAGTAATATAAGCAAGTTTTATGGACTGATAGGGGGGAAACCCAATATTGTTCCCCCGGCCCTATACAAGATCCGCCATTATGTCTTTTCTGACAACGCTATTTCAACTCCAAGAATCACAAGAGAGAACTGTGAGCTTGGATTCTATAAGCTGTACGAGTAGAGTTGCGAGGTGTTGGTTCTTTTTGTTTTTGGGACAGGAAAGAAGTGTGAACTCCCTATCCAGCGTCCGCTTTTCCAGAAAATCGGAAACAAATCACATACGAATACGACTCTGATTGTCAATTTGCGTTAATCGTTTTAAAAGATCGCCTACAGTGTGTCCAAAATGATTCCTTTTAGGGTTCCACAGACACGTTTGGTTTGTTGATCATAAGGAGCAAAACTGCAAAAGCATATCCGGCAGGGTTTGGTGCTAAGGCTGCTGGTGCAAGGATCTGCAGGAATGCATACTGCAGTGAGGAAATGTCCCTTGAACCGACACACAGTCACCAAAATGGGGGGCCAACAAAAAATTCAACGTCATGTATCTTCGATCTTGTGAAGGCTTCACCTCGTAAGACTTGCTGACTACAATTCAAGTCCAGTTTGCAATTATCTTATTTTTGACAAATCATATTAACATAATTCTTCGTCACTAGAAAGCCTAATAACAAGGTTTGGCAAAGAAACTGTGTATGCCACATGTCTATACTTCTCCAAACTGCATAAGAAGAAGATGCAATAACCCATCAAGGAGTGGCACATATTATGAATGGATGATTGTTGCCTCACTTGGTAATAATGATGATTTGCAGGCAATATGCCAAAGTGATTTGGGAAATTATAATAGCTCATTCCACTTTGTTTCCTAAATTGCTAGACTAAACATAAGATTCGTGCTCTATATTATATTACGTGTTGAAGAAAACAGAGCGCAATAATAACTTTTAACGTTCCATTGGCATCACTCGCACTTTGTATTCATACCTCATTTAGTGATTTGTTTAGAATTGTAAATTTAGCAGTTCTGCTACTTAATAAAGGAAAACTGATAGAGCTCATGTTTAACTTGATCACCAAAGTTGTGGTGTACAATCCGGGAGGCCAGGTTCCCAAATCTTCTCATCTATTTTCTTTCTTAAACTACAAGATACGCAAGGTACCGTGCACGTATCAGTTTGGTTGCCAATCTTATGAACATTTGCCTCAATACTTATATGAATTAGTATCCCTTCTTGATTCAGAGTTAGATGGTGAGGGTTGACATAAAATATCGTTTGTACCACACGTTGAGAGCATTTCAACATATAGTCGAATTGCTTGAGGCAACAAACATTGACAAAGTCCATATATAGTAATGCAAGCCTTGTACATCTAGAAGTTGAGTCCTTGCGTACTTGCCTTCGAATATATAAAGTTCGTGACCTCAAAGAAGGTCCTCTTGTATCTCACCTCGTGATGTATTTGAGATACAAGAGGACCGTCTTTGAGGTCAAGATTTGGAATCAAATGTTTGATGGCATCTGCACGCTGACGATTCTCTAAGCAGTGTGGGTCCGTTGACAGATGATTAATACACTTCAACAACTACAAAACAGCAAACATATGAAAGAACAGTATAATCAGATTTTGCAGAGTAAAGTAAATGCAATTTTAGGGGGCTCAATCTTATTGAACATCTGAAAAAGACGAGTAAGCAGCTGCACATGTAAGATTTTACAGTTGTGTCAGCTCCGGCAAACTCAAGTAACAGATCTGCCACTTTTTCAAGGTACTCCCGGGCAACATCAGCATTCCAAGGTGATACCATATGGGAAAGTAATCCTGATGATGTTGCACTCCCTGGTCTCGCATTTACACTACAAGAAAATCAAGATATGCCTACGGTACAGTACCGTAGGTATAAGTGCCATGTACCGTAGGCATAGCCTATCCCTACGGTACTATACCGTAGCCATAAGTGGCGATGCCCTAGATCTATGCCTACGGGGTTGAAGGTTATCCCTACGGTTATACCGTAGCCTATATACCTATGCCGAATTCGTATTAACCCACTTATAGCGACGGTTTTTGGAGAATTAGCCTACGGTATAACCGTAGGAATAAGTTTTATTTTTGAATGCTATGCCTACGGGCAATACCGTAGGGATATGCTTACCCTATAGGTACCTTAAGCTATACCTACGGTACATTCCGTAGGTTAAGGTTAAACCATGGCCCTTTTTTTAAGCCTTTCCCTACGGTTTAAACCGTAGGGATTAAGCATGATACAGCTCATGCTAAGTCCTTCATTTGTTTCTTACTGAAACTAAATCTGAGAAGAAGAGATGCGCACATCTTCCAACTCTCAATATTTTTGGAAAAAAGCACCCCCACCACCGCACAACCCCTGCACAGCCAACTCACACACTGCATAATACCCACGCCACCACAAACATCTAGTAAAGTTTGAAGGAGCATATCCCAAGCTGTAAGGTATACTCAATCAACGAATTGCAGAATCAAGAAGATAAAAACTACTATATAAGAGACTCAAATGTTGTAACACAATGTCTTATTATCAAAACTCGAGACTATATCTACTTAACCTTGGTGTTAATATTGATTATGCATGAAGGTTTTGTTGTCATGCTAAAGCCAATTAACTAAACAATAGCTGCATTCAAGCCAAATACATTAACGATAGCTACAGGTTTTAAATCTAAAGCTTATGCCTTCAAATTTCTCGATCAATGCCAAAAATAGCAACCACTTTTAACAACTCAGTTGGCCGTTCACCATTAGTCCATAAGGAATTTGCACCCAAGCTCTAGGATTGACTACACTGACTCATTAAAGAAGGCATCTCCAAAAGCAAAATACAGTAAACATGTCTCAGAAGTTAGACCCAACCTAATACAGAGATCAAAACTTTAACATGCACGTATGTTATGAGAACCCAACAATTTCAGTAGCTTTAATCCCTTAATAGTTACACATGAAAGTTATCTTCTTAGCAAGAAAAGAACTGCAAAGTAACATAGAAGTTTAGAGAAGTTTACTGATTAATGTAGCAGCAGGGGTGTAAGTCCTTCCTGAAGTGGCACGTTCTTATTTTGGTAGATGACAGGTTGGGCTTCACACGTATGCTGTTTTGTTGGTTTCTCTAGGACAACAAAGCCCCTCTTAGCAAAATCATATGGTGACTATATATGGAATGCGCACAAGGAAAGCAAGAACACTAGTATGATAGACTACAATGGTGCTAGTATTTATCAACTTAACTACCAAATAAACATAAATGAGAACAGTGGAATGATAAAAATGAAGCTTTAACGGCAAATTCATTGGCAAGAAAGATTGCAATGAAAAGTTAGGGCTACTTGGGTGAAACAACGAGACATGAGAGATGAAATATTTTGATGCTGGTTCATATTAATTAAGTGTTATTTCTTGAAAAAATATCTCAAAGTTTCACAAGGGGACTATCATACTCTACACATAATTGTCCAAACCATTGCAAACTACTGAATCCACGACAACAATCGGGATCCAACTACCTGGAGTAATACCTCAATTTTAACTACCTGGAGATTCATATTATAGATGCTGAATTTAGCATTCACAAACTACAAATTTGCATGTGTAACAGTCAAAAACAAAAACCCACTGCTTCTTTTCTTTGTCTCTTTATTTACCAACAACTCTGCATAAAAGAAAACAATACAGAACGGTGCAAACTCATTTTAGTTGGTATTTTTTCTTAAAGCACATGCCTTACAGGTACACCCCAGCTCTTTTCTTGGCCTCTTTATCAACCAAGAACTCCGCCTGACTACCATGCAAAAAGAAAACATGATAGAATGACTCAAGCCCGTTCCAATGGGTATACTTTCGAAGCCTTGTCTCTCAAAGTTTACTTTTTTAAGAGAACATGAAGGAGTTTACTTGATATATATAAAAGTAGTAGAAATAACAATAAAAGTTGATGATTTCACATGACTAAGCATATTCTAGCACAAGGATGAAATACAATATTTCTCGAACACACCTCTTACAAAACAATGTTAGCTCTAGGCTCTCCTCGCGAATGCGTGTTTTCGGATTTTTGCCATTCAGGTACAAACAGGTAGATAAGGTATCCTATCATGGCACAGACTACAACGAAGAAAATAAAGCTCCATTTACCATAGGCACAAAGCAAATGCAATGAAACTTGGCTAAAGACAAATTCATGGCCCAAGTAGTTACCAGTGACTTGATCTCTATATGAAAGGCCTCACTCAGTCAACAATGGGGTCTGGAAAAGGCCGGAAACCCAGGAAAGAAAACTCGACCCAAATCAGAAACCATCGAGCTACAAAGGGCTTCTGGTGGTGTGGAGCAGGTCCATGTAGATTATAGACCATATGTAAACCAACAGCAAATTCTGTGTGACCTAGTTGCAACCAAAGATTTTTTGAACACATATTGATATACTGCTACTATGCAAGTGTAACTTCAAAGCAAAAACTTCAGTTACTAAAAGTCACAATGCATGTCAACATATAGTAGTGCATAGTAGTGTTGTCATCCCAGAAACTCGACGTAGTACTTGGCGAACGTCGTGAAAACCAATGTAACAATACCAATTGCAAGCGATGCTTGAAATATATCATGATTATCGTACTCAACTGATTGAAGGCAATAAGTGGTATTTACACGTGACCAAGGAAACAATATCATTGCTAGGTTAGTGACAGCTTAGCATGATTTCCAATCAACACCCAGCTGGATAGAAGTAAGCAGAGAAATAAAGATGGAATCATAAGATAGCCAAGTTTATTCAACAACTACAATTTCATTGAGATGTCCGATTGAACAGATACGACATCACTAAATGACATAACAAGATTTTCCAAATTCAAGCACTCAACAGTGACATGAACGAAATTAACTAAATTTAAAACTTATGCAGTCAAGGAACAGAGACCCAGATGTGATCTTTACAGTGAAATTGGAAATTGAATGAGAATTGTTACCTGTGGAGTGGCTTAATTAGGCTGAAGAGGAGATCGAAAGTGCACTGTTGACGCAGGCATGGAAAATGAGAGAAACCAGAAAGATGACCTTTCGACAGACAGGGGAAGGTGCACTATTGCCGCACCAGTCGTCAACGAGTCATCACAGCCGGAGTCCTCGCCTCGCCGTCAACACTCGTTGATCAGTATGCCCGTCACTGCTTCTTCTAAGGTCACCGTTCATCAACGCGTCGTCACCGGGGAGGGTCATTGGCCGGTGGAGTTCTCGCCTCACCGATCACTGCTTCTTCTTCGATTGTTGTTCCAGATCTGAATTTGAAGACGGCCTCAGACCTCGGTAGTTGAGTCCACCGGTGAAGTCCTCCCCTAGTTGTCTTGTTCGTTCCAGATCTGAGCTGATCTCTGCCAAAAAGAGTCAACTTAAGGAGCCCCTGCCGTGTCTGTGTGTCTCTGTCGCCTGTCGTCGGTGAGTGCTGCGGTCTGCCTGTCTGGGAGTGGGTGAGAGTATTTGGCATTTGGCAACTGGGTAAGTCGCAGAGAGAGAGAGAGAGAGAGAGAGACATAGACCCACGGTAAGCACCGTCGTGACTGCTCTTCCAAACTGAAGCAGCACGAATAGCCACGGTGCAATATTAACCATAGGCATACATAACTTGTACCTACAGTTCCTTTTATACCGTAGGCCTTCTTGTTTGTCACCATAGGGCAGTTTTGGTGTAGTGTTAGAACCCTAGATCACGACAACACACCAGATGCTGTCTGAGATGCAATTCCAAATAGAAGCAACTACCTCGATAGAGGCCGATGATCCTACTTTCTTATTCACAATCTTATGTAAGCATATACCTACTGGCAGAATGGTGGTTGATCCTTTGATCAAACTTATTGCTAGAGATGTTTTCCTTTTTCACATTAGGAGCATGGGACTAGGGGTTTGATATGTTTATGGCATCTTATGTACTTGATATTATTTATTATATTTTCATTCCTTGATTTCAGTTTATTTTGGAAAGAATGGATAATATTTGTAATTACATATACATCCTTATTGAGAGTGTCATCATGCTTGATTTGACCCACTGAGACGGGTAATTCACCTTGACGCTAAGATAGCGAGCAAGATAAGACATAATTGTCTTAGGCGCAAAGAGGGTGAATAAGATGATATTGTAAAGCAAACATGTCGCCTTAGTTGAAACTAAGATGAGACCTAAAAAGGTAAGTCGATCATAGAATATCTCCACAACTCTATGTAGCCTGTTTACACCCGAATGTGAGATTTCAGGTAGGCACTACGAGAGTGACTGGGCTGAAAAACTTAAGTTAGGCGCTCTTACAGTGACTAGACTCGGATTCGTATGGCATATTTTATTTTATATTTATGTGACACGCCCTTGCGGGTTACGCCATAGCATACAAATCATACTGCATGTGCTAAATGCAGACCGACAGTGGGAGTGATGAATGAATCTTTGCTTCGTCACTATGTGAACCACTTGGATCAAAATATTTTTGATCCTATATAGTACTCTTTTTGCCTTAGACTATGTCATGAAAAGGATACTCAATGTCGCTACTTCTGCATGTACCATTGGATCATGGATGATGCGGTCTCGCAAGGCATGTCTAGGAAAGCGGTTGAGTCTAATTGGAATGGCATGAGGGTTTTGGAAAGAAAGTTCAATATTACACCATGTTGTGTGATTCATAACCCGGGCAACTTTGTCGATTTTCGTTTCGATATGAGTTATGAATACATAACATATGAGAGGTTTAACACTGCTCATTATGAGGGATTTGAGAGTATTTAATCTGGTAAAGTTGAACTATCTGGAGTACATACGGGATTTTTTGAAGTGATCTGTTGTGTTAGTTTTGTGATAACTTAATACAATACTCCTCAACTGGACATCCTTTCTCTTAGGTCGCACGTTCAATTTTCTGTATAAGGAGATGAGTGAACAAGAGATAAGGAGGGACGGACTGCATGATTTATTTTTCCTGTGTGTGGGCGAGTAGGAGCGGTTAATAAATTGGGTCAGTGGACCTATTATCCGTCCACTAACAGATAATGTGTATTTATTAGTTTGGATTACTATAGTTAATTAGAGGATATTTATCTCCTAAATGTTTGTGATAAATACAATATATATCTCTTAGGTGTTTGAGATAAATACATATTTATTTCCGAAGTGTTTGACGTAAAGTCAGTCTCTAATACTATCACTAAATAAAGGCTAGAGATATCACAAGAAAAAAGATGTCAGACAACAATAAGTCATAAGATAATCCCTCCCTATGTTGCACTCTCTCTAGAGCATCATCGAGCTCTTGGATTTGGTTTATAGACGAAGAACTCGACTCTAGTAGCCATTTCCGTACTTGCGAAAAAGATCAAGCGTGTTGGAAGCTCGTAACTACAAGATTTGGTTTATAGACGAAGAACTCGACTCCAGTAGCCATTTCCGAACTTGCGAAAAAGATCAAGAGTGTTGGAGGCTCGTAACAACAAGGATCCTTCATCAGAATTTTTGGGGACTTCGTAAGGTATGTTTCCGAACCCACAACGTGTTACATGGTAGGCTCATTTAATTGTTTCAACAATTTATTTTTGATTAATCTAGTAACGTGTTGAAGCGAGGTATCTTTTTCATATTCATTAAATCTAGTAGTATTTATTTTGATAAAGAATTTGGGCGAAGAAGAGTGTTGTATGAAGTTTCTCCTGCAGTAGTGTAGAATATGAGTGAAGCAATTATATAATTTGAGCTGGACATTTGTATCTTAGAGGTGACGCATTGCTGCACGAGTGATTTTTTGAGAGGCGCACATTGTCTTAAAGAAAGTGGCTTAGTTTGTGCCTCAACTTAGTGCCAGTACATAATATGCTAAGGTGTTCAGGGCAAATCTTTTGGACTTTTAATGGTTGCATTATTCGGTAAGTATAAAGCCGCGTTTTCAATAAAAAGAGAGGTAAATGCATTTTTCAGTCGCTTGACTAACGGAGGTAATTGTTTAGATTTTATTTTTAAAACTTTTTCCCTTTATGTGCTTGCTAACTGCCTTTGGTTTTTATTTTATCTTCGTTTGGTTCTAGCAATTTTTTTTGCTTTCGATGAGGGGAACTTGGATTTGGTTATCATCACTTTATATGGATTAAAGGCTTGAAAAATGACTTGCAAAGAAAAGGGTTAGGAATTTGTTCTTGTATATATGTTATTATTTTTCCATATTTTATGCAATACTTGTACTTACGGTTTCATTCTCAGGCACATCGATCCGGGTTCTAACATATTATGGAATTGAAGGCTTTGGTGCTGTTTTCGACCCGTACTTTACTCTTGCTCCAGGCCCAGAAAGCCTTTATTATTCACGGAAATAGAAATGTTAAGATCATTTTATTGACGATGTTTCAATTAATTTAGATGTTACTAAAACCCACCTCCACGACATCGTCATCATCTCCACCTCATCTAAAGGCTTTATAAATGCGTGCTTAGGCTCAGATAATCATTATTCAACAAAATTCTTTCAACATACTTATTCGCGCAATTTCTTGTCTCCTTCTAAACCTGTCACGTTTACACCTCAATATTAATGGCTTTTCAAGGTTTTTCACATTTTTAAAGCTACTAGGGTTTTTGGCCGTATTACGGTTATGTTATTCCTAGCATCATGTCTTTTCAACCTTGCCGTGGCAAGGAAGTTGCGAGGACTTGGAAACACACCTGTCTCAACTGTCGCGGTATGATTTAATTACTTATTATGCGTGATATAGTCGTACTTCAATCTATTCTTGTGCTTCTGATCTTGCTTGCTTGCTTGCTTGCCTTTTTAAGTGCAGGCCATCGATGGAAGTACCTATAACTGCGTCGATGTACATCAGCAACACGCTCTTGGCAAGCCGATATTAGCTGGCCATAATATTGAGGTACACAGCCTGCTAGAAAATCTGAGAGGAAGGATCTGCGATAACATTGTTTGTTGCATATATGCACCGTGAGATTTAAGTGGTTTTAAACTTTCTAAAGCTCAATCCTGTACTGAAGTGGTTTTAAGCTTTATAGTGCTTGATTTTAAGTTTTTATATATATATATATATATATATATATATATATATATATATATATATATATATATATATATATATGAAATAAACAATTATCTTGCTATGCAAGATCCACTCGTCTATTTCTCTGGGGGTATGAGCATTATTGAATGATAATCATTACTTTATTGTATTATAGTTGACTAGGTACTGATCTTAATCGTTCCGTTCCTTAGTGTACTATAGTTGAGTAGACATAATTTTGGTTGATTGACGAGGCACTGATTATGTAATTCATTTCTTATAAAGAGTCGACACTAGTATATAAGATGTACTTTGTGATTTAATGAAATCATTCCCGAGAGAAATTCAATTCTTCGAGCATAAAAGAGATCCTTTTGTTTGAAACAGATCTTTTCATAATTTTCTTAGAGGTGATACAAAGAATATTCTGATGATCATTCTGATTAGCACGAGTATGAACCATTGAATCCAACTTGCCCCTACATAGTGACTTACGTTGCCTTTGCCTTTCTCCTAATAGATGCGTAGCGAAATGCAGTAAGGGGGCATATCTTCTCTAAGCGAGGCGCACCATTGCGTGCCTCAACTGATCTAATTATTCTCTGTACATCTTGTTGAATACAATAGAATATCTTTCGAACATATGTCACTATTCTTGGTCTTTGCTTATAATATTGCTTCTTACCGAAATTTTCCTTAGATTGTTCCAACAATCACCATCATCATGATGCAAAGATTATGTCGACTTAGTCACTAGCATGGTTGGATATAATAGAAAGTGGTACTTATCCTTGTTGCAGCATGTAATAAAATAATGCAACTCAAGTGTAGTTTCAGGTACTTGCAAATTGAGATAAGGAATAGCCTATGAGATAAGCCTATGAGATAAGCAAGCAGTTAGTAGTCCAGAATGTTTTCAAACAGGCTGGATGAGAAATTCTGGACGAGCCTCTCGAACCGGGCCACACTGTCCCGCTTCTTAGGGGCCTAAGCTTGAATAGTAGCAAGTTCTCTTCTGGGCTGAACTGGCCTGCTTCTGGTTTGGGCTGTAAGACTGTGAGTTTATTAACATGGGCTGCATGCATTCCTCTGGATGGGACTAATTCCACCCATTCTGTCACCGAACGGTCGAAAAGTGTCGTTACGACAACTTTTAGCAACCAAAGATTGTGAATTTACCAAAAGAAAAACAATTGCTCCATTCTAAACTTACTCTCCCAGTAATGTCGAAATATTTCATCAGTATACTTATTCATTGATACTAAGACGTATGGTCATTTGACAAAAGATGTGTGGTTCGCTCTTTGTCAATTGTGTTTTTAAATTTTTACGTTTGAACATTACGTTGTTTGTTATTTCTCTTTTCATGTACTCAAAGAAACATAGGATGACATGACAGTACGAAACTTTGGTCTTATGTAGCATATCAGGTGTTGGACATCCTTTGTTAAACTTTCCGCATGTTGTTGTTTCGCATCTTAGTGATCGATAGTGAAGCAGTAAACTGGTTATATGCCTCATCCGTCAAGGCACCGCTAATAGTATTATGCTAATTGCATTTATTAGTGATAAGGATCCTCTGTTGTGCTGTCTGTACAACATTTCTACTGTAACAATTTTCGTGTCAAAAGTTTGTCACTAAAAATGCTTTGACAATGTTGTTCAAATTTAAAGTGACATTTTCTTGTAATTAAAATGCATTTAGCGTCATTTTTCACTATAACAGAGTTTTATGTACAGTAGAGGATGCTAGTATGTTTATCAAGGTTTAAGTTTATAGCATGTGAAGGTCATATTATGCTAATCGTCAGGGTACCGCTACCATCCTCACCCGTCCGGCCTTGGGGCTGTGCGAGGCTTAGTTGATGCAACTAGTGACAGACTTCCTGAACCGTGTCCTATCTGAGATTGGAGGGAAGACAAATGGTCCAGGTTTGTCAGCATTTATGCCATAATTTATATGCGCATATATAACTCGACGGTAAGACCATTCTTTTGTAATTACCAGGGGATGTTGTCACCAAAGTTTCCATTTGTGAAAAGTATGGTTTTGCTATGGTGGAAATGAGATCTATCGAGGGCACCAGCAATTCCTTGAACATATATGTAGAACATACTTTGAACATATATATATATATATATATATATATATATATATATATATGTGTGTGTGTGTGTGTGTGTGTGTGTGTGTGTGTGTATATATGTATATATATATATATATATGTATATGTGTGTATATATATCTGTATACTTATATATATACACACATATATATACACACACATATATAGACATATATATATACACACATATATATACATATATATATATATACACATATATATATATATGCACACATATATACATATATATATATATATATTCATGAATTGAATATTGAAAATATAGAAAAAGATTTGAATAATTGGTCCATTCGAAAGGTTAATCCTTCTTCTCTCTATGTTAAACAATTTGAATTGAAACAGACTTATTCTATCAAGTCTGTTGAACAAACAATGGATATTTTCAAGGACAATCAGTCTTTTCAATTATTTTCTAAATCTGCATTGGAAAAACATAAACGAAAATTTTGTTATGTTCATATTGGCCTTGTGCAAATTGGAATTACTTCTTTAACTAAAGAAGGCTTTGATACTCATGTGCAGGCTGTTTTGCGTGATGATCGCCATCTCAGTTTTGATGACTCTTTACTCGGTATGGTTGAAACTAGTTTATATAATGGTCCCATATATTTTAATTGTTATTCTAATTTCTCTGTCTCTTTATCTAATCCTCGTATAATGGATGTTTTTGACTTTGGATATCAAAACCCAGAGATACAACATGAGACCTTAAGCCCAGAATCTGGTGTTAGTTTGTCATATATATTATAAGGCGATGTCTACCATTTGTCTTGCCTTCAAGCAAACTGCTGACTTTGGAAAATCTGTTATCCTTTTCCAGTCCAATCCTGACAAGACTAATGTCATGTTACCACGTCGTATTAAGTTCAATGAACTTACTCCTCCTGAAGATTGGGTCATTGAGAACAGAGCTTCTCGTCGTCAAGTTAATCCCCAGACTACTCAAATTGACCGTATAGTTGAAACCCTTGAAGAAGATGTTAAGATTCGTTTCTGTCAACCAGAAACATCATCTCAGAGTTACAAGGTCCTCTATTCTAGTAATACTAGCCAAAATGCAAGATATTCTTGCTCATCTATTCTCAGTTCTAGATTTGAATCTTGCCCTTCTAGTGAATATCACTCATTCCTCCGTCCGAAACAGGATCTTCTTATAAGGAACCCAAGATTGTCTTCCAAGGTATACAGAATAACAATTCCTCTGCACTTGAAACCATGTATACGGTAGAAACTCCGGTTAGTGAGACTCCTTCTACTTCCAGTCAAAATCAAAATTCTTTCAATCCTTCAGTCCATGATTTTGACTATAATGTCCTCGTCATTGATGACTTCCAAATTGACTATGATAAAGTCAATAAGGAATTTTATTCCTCTTCTAATGGCACGAATTGTGCTTGGTATCGTCTTACTTTCTCTAAAGAGCAAAGGCTCAGTACAGAGAACTCTTTTTCCAGACCTTAAGAGCTCATAAAACCCACTTTCCTTTCTTTGGTTGGTTTTATTCTTATTGTCTTGATAATAATATTGAGATTCCTGACTTCATCAATTTTCAAAAACAAGTCGATGTTTTAAAAAAGGTCACCCATAAATGGTATATTTTGCCTACTACCGACAAGTAGGAAAGTGTCCACCCTCCTTTTAATAAATTTTTCATGAAAGTAGATATGAACTCTAATTTCTTAGCCGCTCTGTTAAAGCATATTGTTGACACTAGTACTTCCAATCATCTTAATCCTGTCACTACAGGTGAAATATAGTCTTTAGCTGAGCAATCCAATTATTCAAATATTATCCTAAGCACTATTGGAGAGCAAACTTCTAGAATAGAAGACACTATTTATTGTGTCAAGGATATTGTCTCTGACTTTTATAGTAGGATGCAACCTCCTAAAGGTATTAATGAGAATGTCTTCAATACTTCCTCCAGCTTCAATTTAGCTTCTGCCAGCTCTTTTGCCCTAGAAATATCGAGCAACCATTAATTAAGCCTTCTATAGAGTTAGATAGCAAGTTTAAACTAGGATCCAATGAACCTAGCAATGAGTTCCTTATGGGATTAATGTCCAAATTAGGAAAGATTAAGACTTCCAAGGAAACATATCCTAAGGTTGAAACTCCTCAACCTTCTCCAAAGAATATCAACGTCATAGGAGACTTAGGCAGTGATTCTGAGGCAGATCCCGATAGGCTGGAATTAGAACAACAATTTGTTACGGCTATAGGATCTTCAAACCCCAGATCTCCTTTGAGGAATTATTATCATCGTCCTACTCCTATTGATATGCAATTGGAAGAAAAGAATTTTTCTACCCCTTCTTCTTTTAATGGATCTTCAATTTATGAATGGAATCTCGATGGCATGACTGATTACCAGATCATCACATTCCTTTAGCATATGCTTATGGCCGCAAATAATGCTAGAAATAGAAACCCCAGAAAGAATGAGGCTGCTATAGCTAGGTATCTTATTGTTGGCTTTACTGGCGAACTTCGTGGCTGGTGCATTTTTACCGTACTCCTACTAAGTAGGACTATATCCTGAATTCTATCAAGGTTGAATCCAATGGCACTCCCATCCAAATCGATGGTCAAAATCTTTCAGATGCAATTACCACTCTGGTTACTGCTATAACCAAGCATTTCATTGGAAATGCTAATACTGTCCGTGAAAGAGGTATGGAACTTCTTATCAATTTTCGTTGCCCTACTCTTACACATTTTAGGTGGTATAAGGACGTCTTCCTAACCAAGCTTTACCCCGGGAGTGATGCCCAGCAGGATTTTTGGAAGGAACGTTTCATTATAGGGTTACCCAATCTTTTTAGTGAACGTGTTAGGAATCGTATCAGGAATAAGCACAATGGTGCTTTACCTTTCTTCCTCTATACTTTTGGAGATTTAATCAGCACAATTTGCACTGAAGGTCTTGTTTTATGCAATGACATTAAGCTGAAAAATCAACTTAAGAAAGAGCTAGAGTCTGGGAAGACTGAGCTCGATCAATTTTGTTATCAATGCGGTTATAACAACCTCCATGTTCTGAATTTTGGAACAAAAGAAAAATCTTTCAAGCCTAGAAAATCTTTTAGGAAGTCCAGGTATTCTAAGAATTAAAAAAAAAAAGATGATTCTTCCAAACCTATCAAAAGATTTTCAAAACAAAAGAATTTTTCCAAGTTTTCCAAATTCAAAGTCATCTGCCAAAAATGTGGCAAGCCTGGCCATTATGCCAACAAATCTTACACAAAGAAGAAAATCAATGAATTAGTCATTGATGAGGGTCTTAGAAAGCAATTAAGCGCTGTTCTTCTTAATTCTTCTGATTCCTAAGAGGATCAACCCAATGACTTTAATGATATTGATGGAGATATCAGAAGTCCCAGCAGTTCTTCTTGCCCTGATAATTCTGATCAGGAAGCTGCCTGTCATGATTGCAATAGTAAAACCGATTACTATAAAACAATTCTTCAAATGAATGGATTAAGTATCAATGTGATCACTTTTGAAGAATCCATCATCCTTGACCTTCTTGACAAGATCGATGATCCTGAAAAGAAAAAAACAGATCATTTTCAAGTATCTTCATGGTGCCCTTAAGATCTCTGTTCCTAATACTTCAAAGCAATTACCTTCAATATGTAATACTTTAAATTTCTCTTTGTTATGAATAGACTTCAAACCGTTGAGCAGAAGGATCCTACCATTCAAGATCTCCAAAGCGAGATTGTTTCTATCAAAAAAGACATTAAAATCCTTACTAGTCGTGTTTCTCTCCTTGAACTCCGTAACACTGAAGATGTTATTAATGATGGAGAAAAAGATTACCTTAAGCAAGAAACCAATGATGAAGCTAATATTGAGCCTAAAATTCCAAGTCATACTGAGAATCAGGAAATTCTCAATCTGGACAAAGTCATCTTCCAGAAATGGTATATCAGCATCAAAGTAGTTATCAACAAAGATTTTATCTTCGAAGGCACTGCTCTTGTTGATTCTGGAGCTGATCTTAATTGCATCAAAGAAGGTCTCATTCCTACCAAGTACTGTGAGAGTACCAGGCAAGCCCTTACCACCGCCTATTCCAGTAGAATGAAGATCAATTACAAGATCTCGGACTCTTGGGTTTGTAATGATGGTGTCTGTTTAAAGACCCATTTTATTGTTGTTAGAGGTCTCAACCAGTCCATCATCTTATGAACACCTTTTTTCTCTCTCATGACCATTAATGATAATGGTATTTATTCTAATGTCCTGGATTAAGACATATGCTTCATGTTTATCAATCCTCCTCAAGAGCAGGTTATTCACTCTCTTAAGAAAGAGCTTATTTTTAGACAAAACCATATCTGCTTTCTTCAATAGGATATGAGATTTCAAAAGGTAAATCGCTACCTTAGTCAAAATAGTGATAAAATCAAATCTTTTCAAAATAGAATAGAGACTGAAATTTGTGCTGAAGTCCCAAAACAATTATGGCATCGTAAGCAGCACATCATTGAGTTGCCTTACGAACCTGACTTCAATGAGAAGCTTATCCCTACCAAGGCTCGTCCTATTCAAATAAACCAAGAACTTCTTATATATTGTAAGAAGGAAATTCAAGACCTCCTTGATAAAAAGCTTATCCGCAAGAGTTATTCTCCTTGGAGTTGCCCTGCTTTTTATGTCAATATATGTGTGTGTGTGCCAAAATAATTCTTTATCTCTAATAAAAAAACATATGTTTTAATAAGGGTATATTTATTTGTCTTAAAACTATCTTTCCCTTAAAATACCCTTTTTAGATTAAAGTGTATTAAAAAAACATATGTTCTTTTATTAAAGATAAAGAATTATTTTGACATTTACTAAAAAAAAATTGGGTCTTTTTTACTTCTCATAAGATATCAAGAATTTTCCCTTAAACTATTCTTATTAAGAAATTTCTTCTTATTAGAGTTAAGGGTTGTTTTGAACTCCTACATGCTCTCTAGTTATTGAAAAAAAAAACATATCAAAACCTACCTCCATTCACATTAAAGCTAAATTATCTTAGAACTACTACATCTTCCACATCAAATTCGATTAAGAAAACACCTTGCTAATTACAAATATTTTCAGTAACCTTTTAGGCAAAATGCAATGTTTTATTATAAACAAAATTGATTATTTTATAACAAACTCAATCCTTTAAATTTTATTATATATTGGTATGTTCGTACAATGTTACAGATTTGAGTTATTATGTATATATATATATGTAGGTCCCTAAACACACCTAAAGAAGGGGGTGTGAATAGGTGTTTACAACATAGACCAGAAATTTAAAACTGAATTTACAAAGTAATAATAGAATTAACAATTTTAAATCAACAGAGAGATTTATACTGGTTTGGCCCCACCAGCCTACGTCCAGTCCCCGAGCACTCCACATAAGGGAAACCTACTCGAGCCTTATACTAATTAGCTAGCTTTGGGTGCTAGCTCAAACCGCAGTACAGATTCCGAAACCCTTCCAAGGTTTTCAATAATTTACAAATGGAAAGTGATTTACAATTGAGATACAACAACAAACTCTTTCTTGAGTAGATACTACAGTGAATACAATAAGACTAAGCTTTCTTAGGTGGGAAGATCTATATTCTTTCAAGAACCAAACTAAGAAGCTTATAACAAATTTTCTCAAACAATGAACTCACTCAATAGAGAGAGAATAGATGAATGTGTGAAATAAGATGAGAGAGTATTTTGAGAACAGTTAGAGAGATTTCACAAGGATTGGCAAAAGTTAGCAATAAATGCTCTCAAAGTCCCTTTTTATACTAGAAGAGAAATGAACCGTTAAAAAGGAAAAACTCAAAGTTTGATTTGATTGAAAAATAAGTTCATTCAAATGAAAGTACATCTCTGAAGAATTCGGTCGAATGAATCGTTAATTTATTCGAATGAGAAGATATAGTTGAGAGATGTTGAAGCTACTGAAAGATTGAGTCGAATGAAAACTGCTTTTCATTTGATTGAAAATTTTGCTTCGACTGAAAACTGTGGCTTTGACTTCAACCGAAAACTTGATGAAAGGGGTTTTTTCATAAACCAAACGAGAACCTGTCTGTCCTTTACTTTCCCATGACAGCAGTACAAGAAGGTGGACATTTATTCTGAAAGTCGGGTTGCTCCTGGGACTACAGAGTAGCTGGATAGATTACCGGTGACTATCCCTGAAAGTTAAGAGCTTCAGAAGTAGCATAGCCTGAGTGCAACTTCGGCTTCGATCAAAAAGTATTTTGAAGACAAGATGAAAGACATTGAACGATCAAGTCGAATGAAAATTGGTTTGCCTTTGAATGAAAGTTTCAAATTTGGTTCTTTACTCGAATTTCTGGGAGAGCTTTTAAGAAAGATTTGTAGCAAAATACAATAAGGATAAAAAGTACTTCTAGCTCTTGAATCTTCGAAGTAGTCCAAGTCTTTATTCAATCCCAATTCTAAGTCCAAGTTCAACCTTTGTCCAAGGCATGATCTTTGTCTTTGTTTGATTAAGATAAGCCCTGAAATATTTATCTTAATAACAGTGTAAGAAAAATGTTAGAAATAATAATTTTGGAATCAACAAGTCAACAATCTCCCTATTTTTTATGATAACAACATTAATTCTAACATAATATTAACTTACTCCCCCTGGATAAGATAACCTTCAAACATAAATAGAGAATAAATGAACTGCTTTACTATTAACCAAAAATATACAGTTCAAAAATGTTTGCAAATAGCTTTGTTCTCCCCCTTTGTCAAATCAAAAAGAGGGACAAACAACTCAACAATAATAAATAAAAATATCTAAGGCCGATGGTGCCGGGCATCCTAAGAGGAGGATGATGGATCTGTAGGCGACAGAGAGTTGTAGGAACCTCAACAACTTCGATGACAAGAGGATAGCGCAACATCGGAGGATTGTACGGCAGATGTGGATTGAAAAACCATTCTTCGATGCCGGTGTGTCGAAAAGGAAAAATGTCCGGACGAATGACTCGAAAACCATGCACCTGATCAAATATTTGATGTGCCAGGTAACGGTTCTGCTCAGTCAGGATGCTCGTAGTCAGATAAGCCTGGTGACGATGAGCATGAAGAGCAGCGTCCTGTTGTTGGTGAAGATTGTGCTACATCCGAGTTAAGCTCTCCAAGATAGGAGTGTGGTTGAGAGGAAGGGAGGAGATGTTGGAAGAAAGTTTGTTCAGAAGATTATGAAAGTCAATTTTGTTGGAGATAAGCTGAGCAGAGGAGTGTTGAACAGACTGCTGAAGGGAAGCAAGCTCATGGAAAAGGGCGGTACGATTAGTGGCGACAGAGGCAGCGAGAGTGGTTTGAGATTCAATAATTAGCTGAATACAGGTGGAAAGATGAGAAAGGTGCTCAGATAGATCGGAGTTGTCAGTTGATAAAAATTCGTTAAAATTGATGTTGGAAAATCATTATGTGGGCTGAAGAAAGGGTCAGAAGGGAGAGGAGGGGCGGGTGAGGCAGTGCAGAAGAGGAAGGGTCGGAGGGTGGAGGTGGTATAGAGGGAGAGAGGTCAGTAGGCAGTGGCAGTATAGACGGAGAAGGGTCAGTTATGGTGGCGGTACAGATGGAGAAGGGTCAGTTGGTGTGGAAGTACATAAAGGGAAGGATCAGTGGGTGGTGGTGAGTGAAAGGTAGGAGCGGGAGCAGGGAGAGACTCAGTATGTGTCGATTCGGTAACTGATACACGCTCAAGAGAAAGAGTGTTGGTAGTAAGGTCAGTGCGAATAGTGAAATCCACACGACGAAGAGAAGTCTCATCAAGAATGTGCGTGCTAGGAATAGACACATATTTCGAGACAACGATAGGAAGCGGTACATGAAAGTACTCAAAAACCATGGTCAGAAGAAGACCAAAAGGAAAATAAAGAGAGGATTTCTTCTTTCGAGCATCCATTATGAGTAAAAGAATACCCACAATGTTTAAAGGTGAGCCCGAATGTATTTATAGGAAATACTATCATGGAAGATTGGTTGGTGAAACCTAGGATTTGGGCTATAGTGGTTGCATCAAGGTGGATATGGACCCCATTGACATATGTGGTCAGTAAGGCAGAGGTGAAAGCGTTAAAAGTCATATTAGAATAAAACATTCAAACAAGACAAGGGTAGTAGACAGATGGAGGAGATAATGGATAGACATCCCATTCAATTAAAAAAATCGGTGAGGCCAAGTTGAGTCATGAGGTTGACGTCACTTGGACGACCTGGTACAACCTCCCTACTGATGAAATTTGTCTAAAAGTTAATTTGGTCCGCACCGGACTCAAAAAAATGGGGAATGTGAAGAATTTTGGTATGAGAAAGATAGGGACAGGTAGGGGTGAGCACGGTTCGGTTGGTTCAGTTTGGAGGCTGAATACCAAATAGAACCGACCAACCTTGGTTTGGAGAAAAAAATCGAACCGTGGTTGAACGGTTCAGTTTGAACGGGTTGAATGGATCGGTTTGGACGGTTTAATCGGTTTGGGCCAAACTCAATTTTGGGCAAGTTTATGCCCAAAAACTCAATTTTAGGAAAGTTTATGCCCAAAATTAATAACTTATACATACTAATAAGCTCCTAAAAAACTAATATTTTTATCATAACTAATAACACTTAGTGTGATGTAGGCGGTGAGTGAAAAATGTGTGTTACGTCAAGGAATTTAGGGTTTATCCATTTTATATGAGTGGTTAGATAATTAGGGTATAGTAAAAAATAATTAGGATTAGGTAAATATATAGATATGTTATAATATATACAGTTGGTTCGGTTTATGCGGTTTGAAAAAAATTCCGAACCGATCGAACCGAATGTACGGTTTGGAAAAAAAAAAGAAAAAAGAAAAACTAAACTAATTGATTGTTAGATCGGTTTGGAAATAGATGGATTGGTTGGTTCGATTTTCACAGTTGGATCGGTTTCAACGGTTTAAATACTCACCCCTAGGGACAAGTAAGTGGAGGGCAGGTAGGTAGAGGAGCAGAGGAGGAAGAAGAAGCAGAAGGAGGTGGAGGAAGAGCAACGGTACTTGAAGAGGATGGAGGACCATCAGAAGACTGGCGAGCAGGAGCAGTGGAGGACTGGCGAGAGCGGCGACGTGTTAGAACCGCTTTGGGCTAGGGTGGAGCGACTGCCAGCGGAGGTGGAACAACGATAGATGGAGGGACAACAGGTGGAGGTGGCACTCCTTCAAACTCATCTTCATTGTCTAAGACGTGCATCACAAGGGGACGTTGACTTTGAGGATGAGGGTTTGAGTCCATGGTTGACAGGTGTACAAGGGAGAGAAGAAAAGTGAGAGATGGTAAAAATGACAGTGAAGTGTGAAAAGGGTAAACAGTAAAAAAATAAAAGAAAATGATTGGCGGTATTTATAGACGAAGAGATTTCATTCGAATGAAAACTCTTTCATTTGAATGAAAAAGTTTTGATTCAAATGGACTTTCATTTGACCGAATTGTGCAGTGTAAAGAAGGAAGAAGAGAAAAGTATTTCGTTCGAATGAAAATGAATTCCCATTCGAATGAAAGATTTTTGAGTCAAATGAAAGTCAACTTTCATTCGACCGAATTTTGCAGTGACCAAAATGTTATGTTCAAAAGAAAACTTTCATTCGAATGGAAACTTTTAATTCGAAGTAAAAGTTTTCGGTCAAAGGAAACTTTTAAGTTGAATGAAAAAAGTTTCATTCAAAGGAAAACCTTTTCCTTCGATTGAATAGATGAGAAAATAGCTTAAAGAGATGGATGATCAGCATTTTAGCTAAGATCACACATTCCTAAGCGACGACGAAGAGAACAAAACAAGATTTAGCTAAAGGTTTGATAAATATCTGCAAGCTGATCTCCCGAACCAACTTTCCTAAGTTCGATAAAACCTTTTTGAACATTGTCTCGAAGAAAGTGGTGACAAATATCGATGTGCTTAGTGCGCGAGTGTTGAACATGATTTTTGCTGATATCGATAGCACTACTACTGTCGCACATGATGGGAATATTGTCTAAGTGAACACCAAAATCTTGTAAGGTTTGAAAGAACTTGAACACAACAACTTCCAGCCGCAACATATTATGCCTCTGCTATGGAAAGCGCCATAGATGTTTGTTTCTTACTGTGCCAAGACGCTAGTGCATCACCAAGAAATTGGAAAGTACCACTAGTACTTTTACGATCGACAAGACATTCGGCATAATCAAAATCAGAGAAACCTACCAGGTCTAGGGAAGAATTTTGCGGATACCAAAGTTCTAAATTTATCGTCCTAACAAGATATTTAAAAATATGCTTAACAGCAGTAAGATAAGATTCTTTTGGACAAGCTTGAAACCGGGCACATATGCACATACTGAACATTATATCAGGTCTAGATGCAGTAAGATACATCAAGCTACCAATCATACAACGATAAAGTTTGTTATCAACATCTCTACCAGTTTCATCTTCGAAAAGATTAACACTAGGAGATATAGGAGTACCGATAGGTTTAGCATTATCCATACCAAACCTTTTCAAAAGCTCTCGTGTGTACTTGAATTGACTTATGAAGATACCTTCTTTCGATTGCTTGATTTGAAGTCCAAGGAAGAAAGTGAGTTCTCCCATCATGCTCATCTTGAATTCTCTGCGCATACTATCAACAAACTCTTGGCATAGATCATTGTTAGTAGCACTAAAAATAATATCATCAACGTAAATTTGAACAATAAGAATATGCAAAATTTGATATTTTGTAAAAAGAGTGATATCAACTTTGCCATGAGAGAATCCATGATCAATAAGAAAGCTACTAAGACTGAAGATGGCCATATTGTTCATAACAAGGTTAGACTAGTTGCTCAAGGATACAATCAAGTCGAAGGGGTTGATTTTGATGAAACCTTTTGCCCTAGTTTCGAAACTATGATGCTTTTGGGGAATTTTAAATTATTTCAAATGTTTTTCAAAACCAGGAGGAAGTTTATGTTAAACAACCTCCTGGTTTTGAAAACGAAAAATACCCCAATCATGTTTTTAAACTGAAAAAGGCATTGTACGGTTTAAACAAGCTCCTTGAGCTCCTCAGAGTTTGTTGGTTCTTAAGGAGTATGTCATAGTTGATTATTAATTCTTGTCATTTGGTCGGTATTAGATTTTTCAAGGATTCCAAAAAGAAAGGCAGCATGCCGAGAAACTTATGGAATACCAGGTATTTACAATATATTCATGTATCTGACTCCTATTGCACGTCAATCTAGAAATCACAAAATTTGTTCTGACATAAAGTTTTTTTTTCATGGCAATATTCAGAACCCTACAGTCCATGCTGATGCCCTTGTCTGAATTTGATCATCTAGAGAAAGGAGATGCTTTATATGGTAGGTTTGACACTCCACTGTACATTTATTGACCGCAAATATATTCATGCCTCAAGTTTGTTTTGAAAAACCCACTTGGTGCCAATGACCTTTTGTTGAACAGGAGGCGGAACTAGTGACCAAACATCGCTTCTCTCAAATTGATTCAATTTTTATTGCATGGCAAGAATCCACTCAGCATCTTTTAGAGCCTCAGAAATGTTTTTAGGCTCTATTTGAGAAAGAAAAGAAAAATCAACATAGAAAAGATTTACCGAGGAACATGTTGTTACTCCACGCTCAACATTACCAATGACTTGCTCCATCGGGTGACTGGAGGTATATCTCTAGCTTTTGGGAAGCTGTTGAGTCTCGGTAGTGTCTTTGTGGGATGTGTTGAACACTCTCCCTCATTTGAAGAAACATTTTGCTGCTTGTTTAATTCCAGAGAGAGTTCTTCGTTATCATCACCTGCATGCGTGCTTGGATTTTCGACATTAGAACTTCAAATACAACATGCATTGATTCTTCTACTGCAAGAGTCCTACGGTTATAAATTACATATGCTCTACTTTTTAATAAATAACCAAAAAATATACCCTCGTCAGATTTCGCATCAAACTTACCCAAGTTCTCACAATTGTTCAAAATAAAACATTTACAACCGAAAACCTTGAAATAATCAATTTTTGGTTTTCAATTTGAGAAAAGTTCGTAAGGAGTTTTATCAAGGATTGGTCTTATGAGAATCCTCTTCAACACGTAACAAGAAGTGCTGACAGCTTCAGCCCAAAAATATTTTGGCAAAGAGTTTTCATGAAGCATGGTTCTGGCCATCTCTTGAAGAGTTCGGTTCTTTCTCTCTACAATCCCGTTTTGTTGGGGAGTTCGTGGAGTAGAAAACTCATGAAAGATACCGTGTTGATCACAAAAAGGAATAAAATCTTTTTCAAATTCACCGCCATGATCATTTTGAATTTTTACAAGTTTCAATTCCTTTTCATTTTGTACAAGCTTTACAAGGCTAAAGAATTTTTCAAAAGCTTCATCCTTATGAGTTAGAAAAAGAACCCAGGTGTATCTTGAAAAGTTGTCAACAATAATGAAGGCATAGAATTTTTCACCTAGGCTGGCATTTCTTGTAGGGCCAAAAAGATCGAGATGAAGAAGTTGAAGAGATCGAGAGGTAGAAACAACATTTTTGGCTTAAAAAGATGTTTTTGACTGTTTGCCGTATTGACAGGCATCACAAACCTTATCCTTGACAAACTTTAACTTTGGTAAGTCTCTGACAAGCTCTTTCAAGAGAAGTTTCTTGATTAGATCCATATGCACATGACCTAATCTACGATGCCATAACCAAATATCGTTGTGCTAAACAGGAAGGCATACTTCTCGAGAAGCGTCAAATGCATCAAAAGATAAAGGGTAAATATTACCATCTCTCTTACCAACCAAGGTGCCTCTATCTGAAGCATGACTAATCAGGCAGTGATCATCTTCAAACTGAACTTTGTGTCCACTATCGATTAGTTGACTGATGCTTATCAAATTGAACGTTAAACCATCAACAAACACATTATTAATAAAAATTGAGCCGATACCTATTTTACCTTTACTGATGATCTTTCCATTTGAGTTGTCTCCAAAGGTAACAACGCCGCCATCTTTTGGGGTGATATAGACAATAACGAACGATCATATGTCATATGCCTTGAACATCCGCTATCGAGGATTCATTTGTTTGAATCCACTTTTGCTTTCAAGCATACCTACAATAGATTCTGTTTCGTTCCTTTAGGTACCCACACTTTCTTGGGTCCTAAAAGATTAGATAAACAAGATTTTGGCACCCAAACTTACTTTATTTTATTTTTAGTAACAGAAGAAGATAGTTGATTTCTGGCAGTATTAAGAGGATAATTTTTAATTAAGTGCCATTTCTTGTTACACACTGTATAAAGTGTGAATGGTGAGCAAGAAGCAAATTTTTTTTTAAAGAAACTTTTATAATCCTTTTGCTTCTTTGAAGGATCGTGAACAAATCCACTTTTTTCGAAAACACATTTTTGTCTTCCCAGAAGAATATCCAAATTCTCTCTTCCTTGTGTAAATTTTGAAGAGTGAAATTCAAATCCTCAATCTCCTTTTCTAAATTCCCTTTTTGTGAAGAAATTTCTTCCAGTTGGGATTTTAAAAACTCATTTTCTACAGGAATTTTTACACCTCTGAGAGATTGGATTTCAGAAGACAAGTAAGACTTTTCCTTCTCATAAGCAATCAGATCATTTTTTAAAGAAGCATTTTCAGAAATATAGAACTCAACTTTTTCGTCTAACTCTTCATTTTCGCCTTCCAGCTCTTCAACAGTGTTTATCAAAGAAAACGCCTTCCTTTTAAGATCAGCATTTTTAACTTTTAACTTTTCATTGTTTTCACTGAGTTCGAGAAAAGCTAACTCAAGCTTATTATAATCAAAATTTCCAGCAGAGATTACCTTGTCAGAGTGATCATCCTTGGCCATAAAACACAGCTGAGCTATGTCATCGTCTACGCTTGTTTCTTTATCACTCTCGTCAGAATCATCCCAAGTCAGCTGAGGTATGTCATCATCTTCGCTTGCTGACTTGTTCTTGAGCTGCGGACAATACTTTTTGATATGCCCAGTTCTACCGCATTCATAACAAGCATCAAAATTTTCTCTTGCATTCCAATCACCATTATTTCTTTGATGTGACTAGTTTGTCTATTTTCTTCTGATCTTTGGATCTCACTTGCTTGTAAGAAATTTCTTGAACCTTCGAGTGATGAGTGCCATTTCAGGGTTAGAATCATTACTTCTCCCTGCAGACTCATGGTTTTCAATATAAAGGCCTATCAATAGGCCTGTATCCCTAACCCATTCCAACTCGTGGAAACTCATGAGGAAATTATGGCATCTGACCCATTTCAACTCGATGGAATTCATATGGTAGATAAGGCACTTGGCCCATTCCTGCTCGATGGAATTCGTGTGGTAGATGCGGTACAAGTTTGTAACCTATCCTTTCTCTATTATTTATTTGACCGTTCTCAGTTTTCTCTTCAAATACTGGGTTTTCAAACCTATTCACCCTTTTTAGGTTCCTCTTATGAGGAGGGGCGTAGGTACCCTCTACTCCCTAGCTAGCATAATGCTGGCTATTTCCATTTCTATGAACGTTGATACTATTAGGCCATGTAGCAGGATTCTTTGTTCCACTTCCTCCTACTTCTTTTCTATTTGGCATGTTTTCCCCTCCGTCGATAGGTGCGGGAATGTACCAACCAGAATCATGCGGCTGATTTGAGCTTAAACCATTTGTTTGCTTTACAGCATTTTTGATCCTTATAGGAGACCCGTCGGACTCCAACGGATTAGCATAATCGCTAATAGGGGCTTTCCCCTTTTGCAGTTTCAAATTTACTACTTTAGCAATAGAAGCAGTCTGTTTTTGGATTTCTCCCAACAGACATTTTATCATTTCTTTTTCAGAGGTATTTCTTTCCTCTGAAGCTCGCTTCACTTCTTCTACTATTTTAGAACCTAATTGATTCTGTTCACTAACCAATTTATTCAAAGACATAGTTTGATTTTTCATAATAATCATAAATTTAGATACCATGTTTTTAACTTTTTGGTTTGATGAACTAACCTGGTCCATCATCTGTACCAAAGTTTGGCTACCGTGACCGATATTCGGCATCCCCATGTTAAGACTTCCATTGTCACTGGAACTTCCCCCGTTGAAATTTTTTGAGTCTTGAACGTTAGCGTTCATATTTTCAGTTCCATTCATGCCGTTAACGGCTTGATTATTTCTTGTTCCTTCTGAACTGTTACAGTTGTTGTCGGTGTTTGGATTCTCGATACCATTAGTGGTACCATTTTGCCTCACAACATTACTCTGTGTGCTTGGCATAGTTTTCTTTCTTAGCTACTTGTGTCCCACAGGGCGTGCCAATGTTTGCGCTGCTAGGCAAACTCACTATCAATCGGTGCATCGGCTGCACGAACGATTAAAAGTACTTGGGATCTTTTTTGCCTCTCGGGCCTAAGGACTTCACTAAAAAGGAAAACTCACTGATGACAAAATACTAATTTGATCAACAGTCGATGCGCCCACTTGAATTACAAATACTATTATGAGTGTATATCGAATACAACTCTTACAACGAACTGAATTTCCTATTGAAATTATACAGATCATCTAACAAGTCTTCCTATGAGAACACTACGTAAGCTATATGTGCTATTTTCTTAATCTAATGTTTTTGAAAGGATTTGACGACCTTTTTTCTGTTGCCTTTCATCTGCTTTTATACTTGGGAATATTTGTAACCGCCTTCCCTTGGTAACTGTCATCATTTATCTTTATTGGAGACCCTTCTCGATCCCCATGACCAATTACTTCTTCTGAAACTTCCTCAATCGTGCTCATCGTGGTCCGTTTCAACATCCTCACTAACCGACTTTCCATGGCACGTTATTTTTTTCATGTCTGTTTCAACGTTATCGATCGTGACACTAGTTGGCGGTTTCCCCCTTCTTGTGCAGTTTATTCAAACATTTAGTTTTCCCGCTTTCTTTTGCTCATTTATCCATTCCTTATGATTCGGTAACAAATGATAACTACTGTAACCGTGCCCTTTCCCACTTCCTTCATTTATGCACTCTTTTTGTGGTTATCACTATGCCACGTGTCTGCACGCCATTCGTAAAAATATTGGTGCCAATAGAAGGTGGGCAAAAAAACATTGCTATATGATAATTATCCCATCTAATTAACCGCCAGGTATGCTTTCTTCTTCTCGTGTTATCATCTACAGTTCCGTCAAAATTGAGCATCAGTTATGGGTGTCTTCTTATTTCTCCTTTCTGGCTGATAGATTGAATTTTGTCAGCCTTGCTTCTCAGTGTCCTTCTGACATGGAGATTGATATAGCTTTGGTTGATTCTAATTTGGATAGTCATAGGCATGTCCATCATAATTTGTTGGCTTTTGTGGTTGGGCCCGACCAATCACGGGTTAAGAAGTGAAACTTCTCTGCTAGATCTATGGTGGCATAGGTCAAGCTAGTACAATTGGTGCAGCCTTGAGTTTGATCCGCGATCGCAATCCGGATTTAGTGTTTTATATGGAAACAAAAACATCTGTTGTTAAAGTAGCGTGTTTGTTTCATTCTTCGGGTTTTCTTGACTTTGTGGGTATTGATCCTATAAGGCTTGGTGGAGGGCTTTGGTTGGGCTGGAGAACGCCTATTTTTATGATTGTTTGTCATGTGCATAAAAAAATTTGAACTTCGAGAATCACTCTAGAGGGGGTTACTGAACAGCATCGGTTTGTTTATGGGCATCCTCACGTACATCTTCGAAATAGTACTTGGGACTTTATTGTTTCAATTTTAGGGCTTTGTAGTTGTCCTTTGTTTGTGTGGGGATTTTAATGAAATTTTGTAGTCTTGTGAGAAATCTGGCAGCCATTCTTATGTTATTCCAGGAGCTTCAGCATTTAGAGATATTTTTACATTATTTTGCCTATCTGATATCCGTTTTTTGTTTTTGTTTTCTGGGGGGGGGGGGGGGGGGCATTGTTTACTTGGGTTTGTGGCTCTCTAGAAAAGAATTTTGTCTTTGAAGAATTGGATGAATCATGGCCTCTCCGTCATGGATTGTGCTTTATCCGTCTGCAATAGCTAGTAATTTAGAATAGAAAGATCTGATCATGTCCCAGTGCTTTGCAATTCAAATCCTATCTGTAAGAAGTTTCCTTTGTCTCATCATTTTGAAGCCATATGGCTCTCTACTTTCAGAGTCATTTCCTATGGTTGGTTGCCCTTTCTTTCAATTGATGCGTCGTTTACAATCTCTTATGAGTTTTTACACGCTTGGAGTTTTGATTGCTTTGCCAACCTGCAGAATCTTTTATTAGAAAGTCAAGGGCAACTCCAAAATTCAGGATGACTTCTATCTCTTAGAATATTTATTTTACTAGATCCAAGATGGACTTTTTACTTGAATGCAAAGAGTTGTTCTGGATCCAACGGTCCAACATCTCATGCCTTAAGTTGGGAGGGAGATCGGACTACAAAATCATTTTAAGCCTGTACTATTATTCAAAGATGGAGTAACCAAATCCTTTCTTTTACTAATGATTGTGGGAAGGTGTTAATAGATGAGGTTGATATTCGCAGTTTCTATAGTTTCTTATTTTAAGTATCTATTTTCCTCTCTTTTTCGTTGGGGTACGGTAAGGATTTGGAAAGTACATATTTGCAGGGTCTTCCTTTACCTTCCCTTTTACCCTCTCAACTGAATCATTTACTTCAAGCTCCCCCACACTGGATGAGGTTAAAAGAGTTATATTCCAACTTAGAAGCTATAAGGCACCAGGTTTTGACCAGATCCCAGCAATAGTGTTTCAAAGATGTGAGGAGATTGTGGGATCTCTTGTTTCTCGTGCAGTGCTTTATTTTCTGAATTCCGGACAAATGCCCAAAGAAATGAATAATTTGTTTATTGCTCTAGTGCCCAAGAAGCTCTCCCCAGAGTTTGTCGCTAATATTTGTTCTTTTAGTTTGTGCAGTGTGGTTTATTTCTAAAGCTATTTCTAAGCTTTTCATGAATTGTCTAAAACCCTTTAGACAATTCACGAAAAGCATGAGTAAAGCATTTGATCATTTGATACGGCGTATAGTCTTAATTGCTCTTAAGCTAAACATGAGTAAAGCATTTGATCATTTGATATGGCATTTCATTCTAGATGTGCTAATATGCATGGGTTCCCTAGAAAATCATTATAAAGCATTTGATCATTGGGTAAATTATACTCGGCAATCTTGAGGTTTACCTAAAATACACATGACTACCCCTAATTTTTTTTATTACACTCCGCTCCCTGTAGTTTGTACCAGCATTTTACAGAGCTACATTAAATTGACGGATTGCCTAACTCCGTTTGGAAATTCCCTGACACACTACTTTTTGCTTTTTTCATACCTAAACTACCCTCCCATTCTTGACTAAAACCCTCCTTGCCCTTTAGGGTTTCTTCTTCTTCTTCTTCTTCTCTTTTCACCTCTGCATACCCATCTTCCTTCCTTTCTTTCTTCCTTCCTTCCTTTCTTCCCTTTTATTAAAGGGCTTTTTTGGAGTTCTATGGGTTTTTAAAATGTGCTACCTTTGGAGTAATATTACTTGGTTAGTGATTTTTTTTCCTCAACCTGACTGTTCTTTGCAGATCCAGTTGTTGAGGGATATGTATTTATCTGATGTGGTTAAATTGTATAAAAGGGCTAATGAGTTGTGCCTTCAGGTCAGATTTTAACTTCATTGCCAGCTCCGTTCATGACCTGCCCCATCTGTTCTTATCCAATCTTCCTTATTGATGAGGTGATTTTCTCTCAGCTAACAAATGTCGAGACAGCAACAAAATATCAGAATACTAGAATCTTTGTCGAGAAAATATACAAGTTCTTGTAGATTTCTAGAACTGATATGATTCAAATGCCTGACGATAAAGTATGAAGCTACATGAACATGGTCACATCATACCTTGATTCAGTCAGAAGTAAGAATTCTGCTTTAGTTCAGCAGCAGCAAGAAGAACAACTTATGCTACCTGGCAGTTAATGAAAACACTTAGGTCATCGCACAGTAGCATGAACGTTCAGTTCACATCTTTGCCTCAGGATTTGACATTTTCACATGTTGATTCGTCTCACTTAACACCACCACAAGGGGTTAGCCGCTTGCTGGCAGCAAGTACGATAAATTCCCTTCAGAGTGGCCCTCTACCAGGACGGGAGACAAGAAATGCTCTAAGACAGTTGTTGCAAAGTAGTTCTTCAAGTTCGAAGTATTCAATTAATAGGCCAGAATGGATTAGGAATTCTAAAACTGGTCAGGAGCAAAGGAATGCAAGCCCATTGTGCCATCATTCGGCAAAATCTGCACAACGGAGTACTTTAACGGTGCCTGAACAAAGTACTTTATTGGTGCCAGAACAGACGAACTCCTCTCCAAGGACCAACTTGAATTCATCAGATTCTACAACGGGTTCGTTGCCTCAAGTTCTACTTCATTCCCATCCCAACGTCATATGTTGCAGGTGGAAAAGCTGAAGCTACCAATGCAACAACCATTGATAGAGCCAAACAGACAGCAAATACAGTATCACTCAATTGGCCAACATACTGAATACTCTCCTCGGTTATTGCTTCCCTCAAACCTTTATCAACTTCATGCCTCCTCTCAAACATCTCAGCTGTCTTCTCCACAGGTTGACATGATAATTCTGTTGCCACCTCCTTCCAAAACCGGAACACCTTTGCATTCCACTTCTTCACTATTTGTTCTTTCTTGTCCGTCAACACCTTTAACTCCATCTTCAGTTCTAGTTGAAGAAACAAAATCGAAATTGTGATTGATTTCAATTTCAATTCCGTTTCTCCCTCTCTCGATATCTCTAGCCGAGACTTCTCAGTTTCCCTCCAAAATCAAGACAACAGGGTTTGTAATATATGACGGCCAAAAAGTCATTCTGCGTCAAACCGTTAACACCGTCAAGAAAATTAAGATTCGTGGAGCGGAGTGTAATAAAAAAAGTTAGGGGTAGCTGTGTGTATTTTAAGGTAAACCTCAGAGGTGCCGAGTGTAATTTTTCCTTGATCATTTGAGATGGCGTTTCATTCTAGATGTGTTAATGTGCATGGGGTTCCCTAGAAAATGATTGTGGAGATAGGGTTTCATTCTTTTAGCCCAGGAGCTTGCGGATATCCATGCATTGTGGCATTAGACAAGGAGACCGTTGTCACCTTCTTCTTCTTCTTTTTTTTTTTCCGTTCATGCTTTGTTCTGAGGTTTCGTCTGCTGGCTAAACTGAAGCAGAAAAAGAAGGCAAAATTACTGGGATAAAAGCAGGAAGACGCTCCACATCGATCTCTCGTTAAATATGTCATGATGATGTTTATTTGTTTTTTCGAGTTCAAAAAGAGGTTAGCCAAAGAATTGCTGAAGTACGATAAATCTTGAAGTCGTACGGTTGGCCAGTGCATGAACTGAGCTATGTCTAGCCTTTTAATTAGCCCAAATACAGCAGGGAAGACTAAAGCTTAGATTGAACAAGATTCCGATTTTGATGCAAGGCAAGAGTTTGGCAAATATATAGATATTAATTTAGATGTAACAGTGCACAAAAATGGATATTTTCTGCGGCATTATTCTCCGAGGTCAAGATAGATGTGCGCAACTAGCTAGGTTGGTTTGAGGGAAATCTGACGCACCAAACGCAGCCTTAAAGTGATTCACCCGATCTTACTCCTCGATGATGTGAAACAAAATATCTTATCTTATTCCCTTGTTTTTTTTAGGGAAATCTTATCTTATTCTTAAGGGTTAAATAGCTAATGACCTCATGTACTATACACGATGTGCGATTTACCCCCCCCCCCTCCACTTTAAATTTAAGCACTAAACTCTCTTACAGTTACGAAAATCGAACACAATTAACGGAAACATCCAAACTAGCTGTGTTTTTTTGGAGGAAACCAAATGGGGCCCAAAACCTGATTTTTAGGACCAAAATGTCCTCCTAGTCACTTTATAACACATAAATCACCACCCTTGCTCTTATTTTTTTTTTTATCCTAAGAACCTCCAAGAACCCTCTTTGCTTCCTCATAATTACCCATAATTACCATTGAATTCACTCATAATTACCAATTTATCTCCGGTGTAAAGCCTTGAACTCAGCATCTTGCATCAAAAAATTCTTCTACAACCCCTGTGAAAATCAATATCCAGAATCTTGTCTAGATCGTGTACCCAAGCAGATATACATTGTGTTTGCATTCCACTACTTCCAGCTCTAGCCCTTGACGCCGCGTTAAGCACACACACTCCTCACCAGACCAGCTAAATTTATACACCTCATGTGACAAAAACCCAAATTCCTTTTGACGGCCATGAATTTACTTCACCATTTTTTGTTTCTGACAAGGAAACTCCTTCTGGGGAATGGAGCATATATAGCTCCTTAAGAGCCCAGAATGTGAAATGGTGGTTCCCCAGATCCTGCATGTGGGCCAAGAATTTCATATTGAGGTTGGAAGCCATTTTTGGGTGGCTGCTTCCACTCGAGTATGAACAAACTTACCTTACTTTCTCAGATCATCTTTCTAGTTCTTCAACAATCCAGATCATCTTTTTTTTAGTTGTCAACAAACTTCCAGATCACCTTTTTGCACTATTCAACAAATAAGATCGTCTTTTTGATTACTCAACAAAACCCATATCACAAAATTAAAAAAAAAAACTTCAAAATTAATGAATAACTCAAAAGCTCCGTATCAATTTCAATCCAATAGAATCAAAACGCCAGGGAATCGTGCTTATAGATAGCAAGAAAAAGAAAGAGAGAGACCAAACACAGAACCCCATCAAATCGATCAATGGAAATGATTGATCTTGAAGTCTCTCTCTCCCCACTAAATCTCTCTCACTCTCTGTAAATAATGGGTCTCAAGGTTTTGGTGGCCGCTCATTCCAAGAAAGTGATAAAAATCAGTGTTTGGTTAATGACCTCCTGGATGCTACCATCGTTGCTCCTCTCTTCTCTTCAGCAGATTAGCAGCAGAATATGAGAGACAGTTTGGTAAAAGGTAAGGAGAAGAACGGACACAAGATGAAGAAGATGAAGGTGTGTCTCTGGTTTTGAGAGGAACAAGATGATAGGGGAAGGCATATAGTTTATGGGTTAAAAGTTGAGGCCAATTTAAGGGTTAAAAGGAAGGACAAAACTGATGGTTAAAAGGAAGGACAAAATTGACATTTCACATAGATTGTTACGCTGCGTTAACTGTGCCCAATTTTCATAACTGTAAAGTGAATTTTGTGCTTAAATTTAAAATGGAAGGGGATAAATCACAAATTTTATATAATACAGAGGCCATTACCTATTTAACCTTATTCCTAAGTTACAACGTTGGACTACAGTAATATTCCTCCCTCATTTCGAAAAAGATTCTCCATCCGACCTTTCTTTCCAACTCCCTCCCTCCGAATAGCGCACCAATACAAGGGTAGGCTCCCTTCCGAAAATGAACCTCGCAAGACCCACCGCAAATCAACGGCTAACGGCGGCGCAGAAACCATGAACGGAGCTCGAAGGCCCCGAAAGATTAGGGTCATCTGCTCCGACCCGGATGCCACCGATTCATCCTTCGACGAACTCGACCAGACCTTGTCCAGGAAACGGATCATTCACAAGATCACCCTAGACCCGATTGACGCGTATCCATCCAAACGAGCTGCTACTGTTGAAAACTCGCATTGTTGGAAAAGGGCTCCGGCGCGAAGCCCCTTGAGAGGAAGATACACATTAGAGGTTCGCCGGAGGAGAAGATTCAGAGACCCGATCAAGAAAAGCCGGCTCGCTCTTTATAGAAAGCGTCAGTTCGAAGCAAAGTTCAAGAAGAGGAGGAAGTTGAAGATGAAGATAAAGATAAAGATAAAGAGTAGAACCCAGTTCGCCGGTCCGAACGGATAGCCGGATTCGGTTCTTGGAACCGCAGATTCGAGTGGGGAAGAGCGCGGTTTGGGGTCGGATCTTCTTGGGATGGATGTTGGGTCGACGATTATTGATAGTCATGGGTTTTTGTTGGGGGGATTCAGTCGGTTGGATGATGAGATGTGGATTTGCGACAGCGAAGATGCTGCGGAAGTGTACTGAACTTAGTGGACATTGGAATTCCATTTCTTTTCCTTTCCTGTTGTTATTTTAGCAACAAGTTACTACTTAGTGGTGAGGCATTTAGATATATTGACACCATCAAATATTCATCTTACTTGCAAGTCGTACCCAATCGAGGAATGTTGTTGGCTCTCCAAGAATTGGAGTGGGAGGAGTTCTGTACAGGGGTCCTGACAGAGATTTTGGCACTGACACTTTGCTGTCAAGCTCCCCAGATAAAGAGAATGGAGAACTGGACACTGCAAGGATCTTAATTGAGTTTAGGGTTTGCCATCACCAAAAGCTTGGAAGAAGATATTGTGGAAAGAGTCTACAGAAATCCAATACCGAGCAGAAGCAATCAAAAGGCGTTCCTTATGAAATCTTTGATTGCTCCAAATATTTTTGGCGATATTGCAGTGTATGACAGGATGTAGTCAGTCCACTTTGAGATTTAATTACACTAGCAACTAAAAGCTCTAGCTGCTGGTGTGATACAATTGAACTAGGATAACTGAATCTTAGTAACGCGAAGAACACTTAATAAATTTGAAGTATTTTAACTTTCAATCTTTATAAAACGCAAGAAAGAAAAGAGCGTATACATATGTCTATGTGCAGAGTATCAATACGACATATATATCAAGATTAAAAGTCTTTAGTAAGAGGTTATGTCTCGGCGGTAAGGAAAACCATTCTAGTGAATTTTAAGACCTTTCGAGAGACTTCAGCACTTGCTAATAACACAAGGTCAACCTTTAGAGGTAGTTCAATTTTCAAGTGAAGTTATGAGTTTCCAATAATGCATGCTAGCTTTTTAACATTTTCAATTAAATGCTTTACTTATAAATGGTATGTTGGTAATACAAGCAAGTTTTATCGACTGATAAGGGGAGGACCCAATGTTCCCCCGGCCCTATACAAGATCCGCCCATTATGTCTTGTCTGATAATGCTATGTCTTGTCTTGCTACTAGATACTTACAAAACTGTGTTAGGAAATCCTAGTCACAAAACTTGAGATTCTGGTTTTGCACATCTGTGCCTGTTCCATCCCGACATCCCTAATGTTTCGTGCGGTATTGGTTCTGTAGTCAAATAGAAGGCATCAATTTGGAACATGATTGGTCCACTTTAATTATGTCTAGGTCCATATTGGGGCTAGAATTTATGTTAGTTTGGCGGAAGATGTCGATTGTGCAACTACATCTCCCTTTAGTCCTCTCTAATATTATTTTCTTAACTCCTTGTAAATTATTTTCTTATTCTCTCACTTCAAGTTTGTGACACAAATGAAGGATAAAGCTTTCAGATTTGCTGAAATTTTGTCTAAGATGACTATTAGTTGCAATAAATTACATTCTATGCATATCACCCAGGGAGAAACGTGTGTGTTATAACTTTCATCAGCATTGCCATCTTTTGCTTATTATTTGGGTAAAGGTATTTGACAGGAATGGTTAACTAATGTACCAGCTCTTATGCCTCTCACTCAATTCAGTCTAGTGCTTGGATGAATTCTCTTGTGGTGTTTTATTAAGTGACATAGAGTACGGAGGACGGGCGATTGATGGTGGGTGATGGGCGATTGGTGGTGGTCGCGCATTCATGTGGTGGTGGGCTTGCTTATGTGGTGGTTGGCTGATGACGTTCGCGGTGTGGTGATGGGTTTAGGATGGTCAGATGGTGGTTGCTCTCGGCGGTGAAGGTGGCAAGATAATCCTATCCAACCTGTAATCTGAATTTGGTCCAAACCAAATATAGGATTTGTACCACAAACATGTTTGGTTTGTTGATCATAAGGAGCAAAACTGCAAAAGCATATACGGCAGGGTTTGGTGTTAAGGCTGCTGGTGCAAGGATCTGCAGGAATGCATACTGCAGTGAGGAAATGTCCCTTTGAACTGACGCATAGTCACCAAAATGGGGGGCCAACAAAATTCAACGTCATGCATCTGCGGACTAACACTCAAGTCCAGTTTGCAGTTATCATATTTTTCCAGATCGTATTAACATTCTTCGTCACTAGAAAGCCTAATAACAGGGTTCGGCAAATAAACTGTGTATGCCACATGTCTATACTTCTCCAGACTGCGTAAGAAGAAGATGCAATAACCCATCAAGGAGTGGCACGTATTATGAATGGATGATTGTTCCTTCACTTGGTAATTGTGTTTGGGTGTCCTCCTCTTGCTCTTTTTGTTTCAATCAACAGCAGACAGCATACCCTTTTCCCTCTAATGATGATTTGCCTGTACATAGTTATACAAATCTATTACATCAATACCCAAGATTGTAGCCCTTTTCCCTCTAATGATGATTTGCGTTTGTACACGATACCGCTAAGGCAATATGCCAAAGTGAATTGGGAACTTTCATAGTTCAATTCCTAAAATTGCTAGACTGAACACAAGATCCGTGCTCTATATTCTATTACATGTTGAAGAAAACAGAGTGCGATAATAACTTTTAACTTTCCATTGGCATCGCTTGCACTTTGTATTCATACCTCATTTGGTGATGCTCGTGGCAATCCTAGATTTGTTTAGGATTGTAAATTTAGCAGTTTTGCTACTTGATAATGGAGAGAATTGATAGAGTTAATGTTTAACTTGATTACCAAAGTTGTGGTATATAATCTGGGAGGTGAGGTTCCCAAATCTTCTCATCTGTTTTTTTAGGTTAAAGAGAACTGCATTTCATAAAAGTTAAGTACAAAGTTCAGATATGTACAGCTGAGAAAACAAGAACCAAAAAATCTCAGGCACAGATTTAGACCCCATCCGTCTAGTCTACTGTGGCACAGGATTATTGCTATAAGTTGCAAAAACAAAAGACTAGGAGAACTACAACACTTTCATGGAATCATCATCAAGCTGTACAAACACAGTCAGTTGCCAAAAAGATGCTGTTCTGCCACCTGTGCGAGAGGAGAGATGAGACGAGAAAGAACAATAGTCCTAGAAGAGCAGCTACAACTGTGAAACAGACATATCATCTGATAGATATCAAAATAGATGGGTTCCAGTCAGACGGCAGGCTCCTCATTCCCTATGATATGAGATCGAAAAGAAATAGAGTTAAAAAAACAAAAAAAGAGTAACATGTATGTATTCATTCTGTAAGGCCCATTGACAAGTATATAGTAAAAAGAGGACTTCCGCCTCCTGAGCAGAAGTAGTAAGAAAGGAGTTTAAGCTCCAATCAATGATTCGATCATCGGTTGTGGAAGCTAGCATGACTAAAGTTGCTCTTCTAGATGATAACTTGAATGTAGATTGGAAGTAAATGTTTATGGTAGTAGGTAGCATACGAAGATGTGCTGAATGGCCATCCACCCTGTTGGAAGGCCGAAAAAGATATGTGCACCGCTCATATGTAGAAGCTGGTGGAGGTGGGGTCATAGGTTTGGCGGCATTTGCTCGAAGCAATCTAACACAATTATTGGTGAGAGTGGTAGCTTGGCTTAAAATCCGGAGAGGACCTTTATTGGAGGGCCGAAAATGTTTCTCATTACGATATAACCATATGTACCAAAAAATGCTGAAAAAGAGGAGTTGAGGATATCTGCCACGGCAAGACGATTGGCCAATGCTGGGACCGAACGTGCTTCTTGACAGAGTTGGCAAATAGTGTTCAGCTGTATTCGCTTGTTTCGAAGAGAGCTCAAAAGAGGCAGGCGATCCCAAAGAAGTTGCCACATAAAGAAGAGTATTTTAGGAGGAACCTGTAGCTTCCAAAGTTGTTGCCAAACTGATGAGAAATAACTCCTGGCGGGCATAATTGGGTGTCTACTAACATACACTACAAGAAAAAGACTCTTTAATGACGGATCGAAATCCATAGCTAAAAGTGACATTTACCGACGGAAATATCTGTCGGTAAAAGTCCGTCGCTAAAGACATTTAACGACGGATTTTCGTCGGTAAATATCTTTAGCAACGGACTTTCACCGACGGACTATTACCAACCAAATTATTTGTCGCTAAATATTATTTTCGTATTTTTTTTAATTTTTTGGTGTTTCATAGAATTATTCAAACAGAGTTTTAACGAAGGATTTTTGGCGACGGCCAATATCCGTCGCTAAAGGCTATTAAAAGAACAAAACCCTACCACTTCTTCTTTCTAGCCACCGAACATCTTTCCCCCTCTTCTCTCTCTCTCTACCCACAGTTTCCGCCTCCTCCCCCATATCTGCCACCCGCTTCCCACGCCACCTACCCTGGTTGTCACCCTTCCCTCCTTCACCAAAACAACCTCAAAACTACTACCCAAGCTGGGATGTCCTCTCATTGCGAGCGGCGGCCGCCGCGGCAACGGTCAATGGACCACAAGAGTCGCTAACGGACCATAAGGGTCGAACACCTGAACCACCACAAACCATCAAGATTGGATCTTCTCCCGCTGCCCACCTCACTCGCGAACCCAAGACGTCGGACTCATAATCTACCAGATCTGAATCTCGTCTTCCAAAGATGACCAAGACAATCAATTCAAGGAACAATCATGCAAGAAGTGTAATACCAATCAATTCAAGGAGATGGAAGACCTAAAAGTAACTTGCTCATGTCCTTCTAGTTATTTGATTGGTATTACACTTCTTGCATGATTGTTCATTTTATGTAATGTTTAAGAATCTGCAAAATGGGTGATTAGATATGGGAGTTTTTCCATTCGCGGGTACTTTGTATCAATTGAGGGTTTGAAGAAATAATAACCTTATGCATGTTTGTTTTCTTTGTTAAAAATGATAATGTCATAGAATGAATCACTATAAATAAGCACATAAAGGAGGCTAGAGAAGGCATCAATAAGCACATAGAGGAGGCTATTCTTAGGGCTGATAGATTGAGTTTTAAAGTTATTAGGTTTGCTTCTTTGAATAAGTTTGGTGATCTCTCCGTCATGCATAAATATATAGATACACCAATGTTTAAAGGTATCTCAAGGGTGTCAACAGAGAACATTGACTAATTAATAAACCTGCATGTGCAATGGTAGAACGATGTCCTATGTTTAGGACTTCGCAGTTCCACAGATCCACATGCTCAATGAAATTGGATTTCAGAGTGTCACAGTTCATTGAAACTCAGTTGTAACGGGACCTTGACCCTTCATTTACATATGGACATGGGACATACAGACCGAAAGTCAGTCAGTTTGTGATCTGCAGAAAAAAAAAATTACTTAGTTATGTGATATTGCTTTCTTTTTCAATGCACTTGTAGTTCTAAATTCTGGACTCTCAAGAGGCAAATTGTCACAGAAACATTTACTAATGATCTTAAGACGCAAAACCATAATATGAGGGTCTCATTGTATAGACCAGAGAACTCTCTCATGAGTTTGAGATCAAATTGTAGTGGTTTAGGAATTAAAATTTTGATGCCTGTCTACATGATTATATTGTAATGTCGATCATATTGTAATGTCTACAAGTCCACCGACTATATATATATATATATATATATATATATATACACTTAATTTTGTTAAAATTACTTTCAAAAGAAACGTCAAGAACAAGTCCACTGGGCAATTCTCTAAAATATTGTACGTAATGACCATGTTCAATTGCGTTTGTTTGATGATAACTACACATTGATTAGTTCTAATGTGTGCTTTGAGTGTATTCTTAGTAGGCATATACATGCCCACTCATGAAGACACATTTGAGAAGTTGGATAGATGAATTAAAGCCAAAGAAGCTTAAAGTTATAGTGGACATACTATGGAAGCTTCATCAAGTCCTATGTCCAAGAGCAAGAAAGAATGCAAAGGCTAAGTTACTACGATTATGATTGATCTTTACTATTATGTAACTAGTCTTGGTTTGATGCTTGGATTGATGACTATGACCTAAAAAGACCTTAGGACACCTTGTGCATTGCATGTGAGTTCATAACCTTTCACACAAGTGTGGTTCTTGAAAATGAGTGAACTTTGGAGCTCACTCAGATTTTCTCAAAAATGTTTTTGGTGCTAATATTTTCATATCTTGATAAAACTTTTCATTAGCTTTCCAATGCAAAAAACGGCACCTCAATCCGATTTTTCTAGAGAAAGTTATGCCCAAAATAGGAAAGGGGGTTCCGTGAGGCAGTCGATAGGCAGTAGGGTAATACAGTCGACTGTATTTGAATCCAGTCGACTGCATTGGTCAAAATTCAGCTCCAACGGCTATTTTCGAGAACAAAACTCCAACGGCTATTTTAGAGGGAACCCAGTCGACTGCATTGGGAATACAGTCGACTGCAATGGCAGTTTTGCTCATATTTTGCCCATAACGGCTATATTTCATTTGCTCTCTATATAAATGATTTGGGGCTTCATCATACACCATGGAAACCACATTCTAAGCCTCCATTCATTAGAGAAACATCAAGGCTCATAGATTAAACTTTTCTCTCTTCATCTTCATGATTTTACATCATTAAAGAGAGCATCTTTGTGAGCAATTCTTTGATTGAGAGTGAGCATTCTTCAAGTCATCAATTCTCTCATCTCTCTATTGTACTAGAGCTTCATTTGTACTCATTTCCTTTCAAGAGGGTTTCTTTGTACACAATTGATCTTTGTAAAAGGATTGTGATCAAGGCTTGGGTTTGTCAAGTCTTGGGTGAGCTTTGTGGATTCAAGGCTTGTGCTTGGTGTGGGGATATCACCAAGTGTTGTAAGGGTTTTGATCTTGACCCGGAAGAAGATTGTTGCTAGTGGATTCTAGTGCTCTTGCAAGGGACTTCCTTGAAGAGGTGGATGTAGGCTTGAGGGTAGTTCAAGCCGAACCATTTAAATCTCCTTGTCAAGTATCTCTAACTCAATCTCTTTACTTATTGCTCTATAATTTCTTGAGATTGTGTTGTTAGCATCTTCATTGAAATATTGCTTGGCTTGATTAAGTTTCGTAGTTGTGTTTTGTTTAAGTTCCCCATTAATATTAAAAACCCTATTCACCCCCCTCTAGGGTTGTTTTATTGGTTTCAAGTGGTATTAGAGCCTCGACTCTTGATTTTTGGTTAACACCTAAAGAGTTAAAAGATCATGGGGTTTCCTAGTCTTGAGGGGAGTTCTATTACTCGACCTCCACTTTTTAATGGGTCTTCATATAGTATATGGAAAATTAAGATGCGAGTATTTTTAGAATCTTTAGATTATGAAATGCGGGGAATCGTTGAAGATAGCCCTTATGTTCCAACCAAGAGGATTAGGAATAAGCTTGTGCCAAAGAAAAAATCCGAATTTAATGACTATGATAGAAATATGCTTTGCATGAATTCTAGAGCTAAGAATTGTCTTGTTTGTGCTCTAAACACAAATTAATTCAATAAAGTTATTATGTGTGATTCGGCTAAGAGTATGTGGGATACACTTCAAGTCACTCATGAAGGGACTTATCTCCTAAGAGATTCAAAGATGAATTTATGGCATAGAGAATATGAATTGTTTCAAAATTTTTCGATGAATCTATTATGAAAATGAATTTTCGTTTCACTAACTAAAATTGTTAATACTTTGAAACAATTAGGAAAAGATTTCTCTAACGGTGATCTTGTGAGAAAGGTCATTAGGTCATTACCTAGAGAATGGGATGAAAAAATCACCGCACTTTAAGAATCACAGGATCTCAATACCTTCCCGTTGGATGAATTAATTTGCTCCTTGATGACGTATGAAATGCAACTCGAATCATCCGGGCAAAAAGGTCCAAAGAAGAAGAAAAAGTGCATTACTCTTAAAGCTTCATCAATGATGGATCAATCTTCAAGTGAAGAGGAAGAAGACTTGAATAACAAGGAGATGAACATACTTGCAAGGGAATTCAATGAGTTTCTCAAAATTAAGAAAGTTGGAAACTCACACAATAGCAAGAATGATTCAAGTGTAGATATTATTTCATGGGAGAATAAGAAGAAGAAAGGGTCAAGAAAGAAGCACTCCATAACGACATCAATCGAAGCCATCATTTGTAGTGATAATGATTCAAATGGAGATGAAGGTGGTCATTTCGATGATGGAGATGCAAATTTATGCTTCATGGCTCGAAAAGATGATGAGGTAAATTCTTCATATAATGACAGTGATAGCAATTGCTCCAATGATGATATTCATGATGCTTATGCTCTTTTATATGAAGAATCCATGAAATTAGCCAAGACAAATTGTGCTTTGAGAAAACAAGTGCATGCGATTTCAAAAGAACTAGATGACTTAAAAAGTGATTATTGTGAGTTGCATGCCAAGAATGAATGCATATCTAACCATTTATATGTAGAGCATGTGAATAATGATTTGGTTGAATTGATTGTGAACATTCCTAGCACAAAACAAATCTCTTGTGATACTTCGATTTTAGAAAAACGAAATGAAATTTTAAATCTTGAGATTTGTGATTTGAAAAAATGCCTTAAAAAATTTGTTGATGGTAAAAACAACTTGGATGTCATGCTTGGATACCAAAGAGTTGGCCTAAACAAAGGCGGTGTTGGATTAGATCCATTCACCTTGCCTCCTAAAGTTTTTAAACAACAAACTAGGTTAAATGTTCCTCCGAGACAACCAAAGAACTATTGCACACCTTTTACACCTTGTGGTTGTGCAACAAGAAAGGGCATACGGCTAGTTATTGCCCTTGTAGAATTGTTTATGTTGAAGGTGTAAAGAAAATGTGGGTTGTTAAAGAGTTTCTTAATGTTGCAAAGACTAACATTTATGGACCCAAGAAAATATGGGTACCAAAAGTAAGACCTAAATTGTGATTGTAGGTTGTTCAAAGCAAAGGCAAATAGCAACAAGGAGAAGGCTCCAAGAAAATTTTGAGAAGGAGGGACAACAAGCTAAATCTTAAGGGGGAGTAAGCATTCTGAGATTGAACATGTTACTTCAAATGACGAGAGCCTCAAAGTTTGTCAAGAAAATGGACTTAAAAAATGATACTCATGAGCTCAATTCTTTGGTAATTTACCAAGAGGGTAAAACTTAATGATCTTCTCAACATTGTGCTATGTGCTAAACTAATATGTTATCAAGTATGCTTAAATTGTCAAATCTATAGAATAACTTGCTTATTGAGAATTCATGCGAACTATGGTCTAAATTGTGAATCCTTGATTGTTTACTTCTCTATACTATAATCTTGGATACTTTTAGGATTTAGATGACGATGAATGGTCATCTTGCACTTAAATTAAAAATATTTGTTGATGATCATTATTCGCGCTGTGAAAATTTCATGTTGAGATTACGTCGTCTTAATGCTTCACAATGCCATTCATACACACACCCCGTTTGGTAATGCCAAAAAGAGAGTATGACTTGGTTAGACTTTTAATTGTGTTTGTTTGATACTGTTGGCATGCATTGATTGAGGGGGAGCATACATTATGAGGGAATATGCATAAGATAACTTGATAGGGGGAGCTTACAAGCTTGAATCATATACTATCTTGTTACTCTTGAAATATGCATGAAGTAAACGAGATGATTATTGGGCTACATTGTAAATTTTTCTTTGGATCATGAAAGAACTCTTGGTGTCATCCGTATGAGTTCATGAGTTATATGCACTTCACGCCACTATCTTATCTATAAATATCTCTTCACACACGCATACCCTTGTCTTTTTGTTGATGACAAAGGGGGAGAAATAATCTTGATTCTATATGCTATGTGATTTTGTGTTTTGAGAGAACATTAGAGGAAGAGCATATCTTGTTTTAGCTAGGAAAGCTAGCCACGAGCTTAATTGATACATGATATAATTTGACATCTCTTGAGTATACTAGAGACGATTAAATATTCTAAGTGAGATTGTTGTGCTTAATTGACTATCATATGATACATCTTATCTTATATACAATCAATGTTTGTCATCATCAAAAAGGAGGAGATTGTTAGCCCTAGGGTTGGATAACCTAGGCTTACATCTTATTTTGATGATAACTACACATTGATTAGAATCTAATGTGTGCTTTGACTATATTCTTAGTAGGCATATACATGCACACTCATGAAGAAACATTTGAGAAGTTGATGGATTAAAGCCAAAGAAGCTTAAAGTTATAATGGACATACTATGCAAGCTTCATCAAGTCCTATGTCCAAGAGCAAGAAAGAATGCAAAGGCTAAGTTACTACGATTATGATTGATCTTTAGTATTATGTAACTAGTCTTGGTTTGATGCTTGGATTGATGACTATGACCTAAAAAGACCTTAGGACACCTTGTGCATTGCATGTGAGTTCATAATCATTCACATAAGTGTGGTTCTTGAAAATGAGTGAACTTTCGAGCTTACTCAGATTTTCTTAAAAATGTTTTTGGTGCTATTCTTTTTATATCTTGATAAAACTTTTTATTATCTTTCCAACACAAAAAACGGCACCTCAATCCGATTTTTCTAGAGAAAGTTATGCCCAAAATAGGAAAGGGGGTTCCCTGAGGCAGCCGATATGCAGTAGGATAATACAGTCGATTGTATTTGAATCCAGTAGACTGCATTGGTCAAAATTCAGCTCCAACGGCTATTTTCGACTCCCATCACCCGCGCTCCAACTCCGCGACTCTCGTCGCCCACTCTCCAATTTCGCGACTCTCGTCGCCCGCGCTCCATCTCCGTGACCTTCGTCGCCCGCGTCAACGCAACAACTCCGCGACTCCCGTCGCCCGCGCTCCAACTCAGCGACTCTAATCGCCCGCGCTCCAATTTCGGTACTCTCATCGCCCCACGCCATCTCCGTGACCTTTGTCGCCCACGTCCGCGCAACAACTCCGCGACTCCGGTCACCCGCTCTCTAACTCCGCGACTCTTGTCACCCGCGCGCCATCTCCGCGACTCTCGTCGCCCTCGCACCATCTCCGCGACCTTCGTCGCCCGCGTCCGCACGACAGCTCCGCGACTCCCGATCGCCCGCGCTCCAACTCTGTGACTCTAGTCGCTCGCGCGCCATCTCCGCGACTCTAGTCCCCCGCGCACAATCTCTGCGACCTTCATCGCCCGCGTCCGCGCAATAACTTCGGGTCTCCCGTTACTCGCGCTCCAACTCCGCGACTCTCGTCGCCCGCGCGCCATCTCCGCGACTCTCGTCACCCGGGCGCCATCTCCGCGACTCTCGTCGCCCGCGCACCATCTCGTCACCCGGGCACCATCTCCGTGACTCTCGTCGCCCGCGCACCATCTCCGCGACCTTAGTCGCCCACGTCCGCATGACAGCTCCGCGACTCCCGTCACCTGCGCTCCAACTCCGCGACTCTCGTCAACCACGCGCCATCTTCGCAACCTTTGTCACCCGTGTTCGCACACCAGCTCTGGGACTCTCGTCGCCCGCACACCTTCGTCACCGCTCCCGTGCGCCATTCTCATGATGCCTGCCCCCGGCACCAAGTATTGCTCAGCGACCTTCGTCACCGTGCCCATGCGCCATTTCCATGACATGTGCCCCCGACACCAAGTATTATCTCCGCGATGTTCGTCGCCTGCGCCCGTGCGCCACTTCCATAACATGTGTCTCGGCACCAAGTATAGCTCCACAACGTTCGTCGCCGCACCAATGCGCCATCGTCATGATACGTGCCCCCGGCACCAAGTATTGTCTTTGCGACGGTTGTCGCCGCACCCCCACAATCAATGCCTCGTGATGTAGGCATCGCGCCCAAGCACCACAATCATGTTACAGGCCTCCGGGCATCACACTTATTCACCACACCATGCGCCCCCGCCATGGACGTGGAACATGCTTCGACCCACTCTCCGGAGTGTGCAGCATTCCGGGGGCTTCGCTCGTAGTGCTCCGGCACAAGGACCCCTCACTACGGGATGGGCTTAATGCCATCGCCGGCTCAATTAAACTGCGGGATGGGCTTGATGCCATCGCCAACTCAATCAAACTGCGGGATGGGCTTGATGCCATCACTGGCTCAATCAAACTGCGGGATGGGCTTGATGCCATCGCCGGCTAAATTAAACTGCGGGATGGGCTTGAGACCATCGCCGGCTCAATCAAACTGCGGGATGAGCTTCATGCCATCGCCGGCTCAATCAAACTGTGGGATGGGCTTAACGCCATCGCCAGCACAATCACCGGGGGCACCGGCCCTCGCAGTGGGATGGGCTCACAACACTGAAGCCATCGCCAGCACAACCTTAAGGCCATCAACATCACACTCGCAGGGGGCTCCGACACGAAGACTTCCCCGCAACGGACTCTAAGCAGTGAGCGGCGACCATGCCCACTCATGTTGCTGTTGATCATCGACATTACTAGGGCAATGACCCCCGGGTCACTCCGGGACAGGAGTCGATCCTCGGAGGGCATCGCGCCTAGTCCGCCTGGCAGTTAGCTACAGGGGCAACCCTCACCGCTGTCAGATTCTCTGCGCGTTTCTTGACGCACCTCGTGGGATTCAATAAGGGCTTGGACTAGTGGCTGGGGCAACGGGCTACTCTGACCATGCTACCGCGGCATGATCAGTCTCCTCAGACAGGCAGAAAGATGTTGCAAGGGCAGGGCAGCACGAACTTGGGGACCTGCAGTCCAACGGAGAATCAGTACTTTGGACCCCCCCAGGCGGTGTGTCGCTCCCAGGGGACGACACATGTCAACTTATGACACATTCACAGTTTTGCCTATAAATAGTGGACTTTGGAGCTTATTCAAAGACCTCTCTCTCATTTGATATTTTCATTCTCTCTCTAAAAAGCCATTCTCTCTAGAATTTAGTGAGAGAAACACATTTGGACTTCTGTCATCAGACCCTCGACGCTGCACCCTTGACAGGGACTGTCGACTGTCGGCCCTGCTCGTCGTCGCCCTGCTTACACGGCTCTGCCAGCCCTTGCGACCAGTCTGGGGAGCCTTGCTCTCAGCCCTTACTCCTCATTGTTGTCTCCTACTTTACCTACCTGGAAGCTGACTCAGACTGCATCATTTGTGGCACCTTCACGTAGCAGCGAACCCCTTTTCCTGATCAACATTTTGGCGACTCCGCTAGGGAGGTGAGCATCGTGTTGCAGTCTGCATATCTTCTAAACTTAGGCACCATGCATGTGCAACGGAGAGCTATGAGGACTGCCAACAGTGCAGTTCATTCCTTGCCTGACACACTCAAGCAACCATGCCTCAGCAACGTATGGCTACTAGAACTACCAGTCACATCCTCTGCCCAGCCATCCAAGAGGCCGTCATTTTCAGACTTGGAGATTTTTCAAGCTAACATTGTTCTACTGGCACCACCCTTGGTGCTATGTCCCACTTCACTGGGGCTTCACCCTTTGCCTACCCTAAACAGGCCAGGTTCCCTACCCTTCCCGCGTCATATTGCAGCAACTTGGTACGTGGTGCACGGGGTGGCTCAAGCCACGCTACTAAGTCTCAACTCCTCAACCGACATCCCCTCAGGCCATGCGACCTCGTGGGCAGGCACGCAACACGTCTTGCCAACCATCCCATGCCTCTGTCACTCAGTCGATCGTTGATGCCGACCCACCGCCGAGCTCCACTCTCCGTCTTCAACACTTAGCAAAATTTTCAACACTTTGAAAAAAAAAATTCAACACTCTGAAGAAAAAAAATCAACACTTAGAAAAATTTCTTCATTTTCGCGGTCAGGTCATCATCCCCGCGACTTCCCTCGGCACCCTTGCTCTAGCTCAACACTTAGAAAAATTTTCAACACTTTAAAAAAAAAAATCAACACTTAGAAAAATTTCTTCATTTTTCGCGGTCAAGTCATCACCCCCGCAACTTCCCTCGGCACCCTTGCTCCAACTCAACACTTAGCAAAATTTTCAACACTTAGAAAAAAAAAATTATTTTTTGAGGTCGGGTCATCACCCCCGCGACTTCCTTTGGCACCCTTGCTCCAGTTCAACACTTAGCAAAATTTTCAACACTTAGAAAAATTTCTTCATTTTTCGCGGTCGAGTCATCACCCCGGCGACTTCCCTCGGCACCTTTGCTCCAGCTCAACACTTAGCAAAATTTTCAACACTTTGAAAAAAAAAAATTCAACACTTAGAAAATTTTTTTCATTTTTCGCAGTCAGGTCATCACCCCCGCAACTTCCCTCGGCACTCTTGCTCCAGCTCAACACTTAGAAAATTTTCTTCATTTTTCGCGGTCGGGTCATCACCCCCGCGACTTCCCTCGGCACCCTCTTCACTTTTCAACACTTAGAAAATTTTCTTCATTTGTTGCGGTCGGGCCATCACCCCCGCGACTTCCCTCAGCACCCTCACGGCTTCGCTCGGCACCTTCTTCACTCTTCAACAGTTAGAAAATTTTCTTCATTTTTCGCGGTCGGGTCATCACCCCCGCGGCTTCACTCGGCACCCTCTTCACTCTTCAACACTTAGAAAATTTTCTTCAGTTTTTGCAGTCGGGTCACCACCCCTTGCGACTTCCTTCGGCCCTCTTGCTCCAGCTCATCACTTAGCAAAATTTTTAACACTTTGAAAAAAAAATAAAAATTCAACACTTAGAATTTTTTTCGAACCTCCCTCGCACCCTACCTGCTTGCGGTCGGGTCATCACCTTCTCATCCTCATTCTACACTTAGAAAAATTTTCACAAAACTTTTCACCCTCTGGTGCTCTCTCCAACACTTCGAAAATTTTTCAACGAAAATTTTCATCAATCCCCAACCTCCCTCTTTCTCTCCCTTTCACCTCAAAATTATTCTTCCTCTCGTGCTCCTTTTATAGGCTCCAACAAAAAAAGTCGTGAGGACATGACGCGCATCTTGCGCTCCAACCTTCGTGTTGCTCCTCCCCTACCCATTTCATCACTTTTTCCATACTTAGTTTTTTTGTCACAAATCTGGCTAACCTCGCTACTTGTTCAGCATCGGCCATTGCCCATTGCCCATCACCCGGGTGACATCTTTGCGACCCCCGTCACTCGTTGCTTGTGCGCCATCTCCGCGACTCTAGTCGCCTGCGCGCCATCTCCGCAACCCTCGTCGCCTAACATCCGGACGTCACTCCGCGACCCCCGTCACCCGGACGTCACTCCGCGACCCCACTCGCCCGGACGTCACTCCGCTACCCCATTCATCCGGACGTCATCTTCGCGGCCTTCGTCGCCGTTGTCGAACGCCGACCCCGCGGCGCTCGTCGCTCGAGCCGCCAACTCTTCACCTTCGTCACTCAACGACAATGTCAACAACTTCCGGCCAAACAACATAAACATCTTGCTACGTGTTTATACGTGCGGCGCCCGCTCGGGTTGCCTCTCCGCGCACACCACACGCAGGGGACTTATGTTACTACCCTCTCTTGGCTACACCTATAGGCCCACTAGGGGTCCCAATTCTCATGACATGTCGGCGCATTCAACGGTCAACTTTTCAACGCTCACATGCCGGTCAAAGCGTCACATAATCAAGTCATCAAGCATTTTCCCTTTGGGAAGCAACCTTGGTGTGCCTTCCCCCTTAAGGGGGTCGACCACCTTGGGGGGGTCAGCCACCCAAAGGGGTCGGCCACCCAAGGGGGTCGGCCACCCAAAGGGCTCGGCCACCCAAGGGAGTCGGCCACCCACCTTGACGACCGACGACCGTCACTCATGGTCGCGCGCCGTAGTCGCAATGACCGCCGCTCGCCGCAGCGAGAACCGTCGCTCGAGTCTGCATACCATCTCCGCGACTCTCATCGCCCGCGCGCCATCTCCGCGACTCTAGTTGCCCGCGCGCCATCTCTGCGACCTTCGTCGCCCGCATCCACACGACAGCTCCCCGACTCCCGTCGCCCGTGTTCCATTTCCGCGACTCTTGTCGCCGCACTCCAACTCCGCGACTCTCATTGCCCGCGCGCCATCTCCGCGACTCTAGTCGCCCGCGCGCCATCTCTACGACCTTCGTCGCCCGCGTCCGTGCAATAACTCCATGACTCCCGTCACCCGCGCTCTAACTCCGCGACTCTCGTCGCCCCCACTCCAACTTTGCGACTCTCATCGCCCGCACGCCATCTCCGCGACTCTCGTCGCCATCGCGTTCGTCGCCCACGTCCGTATGACAGCTCCGCGACTCCCGTCGCCCGCACTCCAACTCAGCGACTCTCGTTGCTCGCACGCCATCTCCGCGTCTCTAGTCACCCGCGCGCCATCTCTGCGACCTTCCTCGCCCAACTCCGCGCAACAACTCCGTGACTCTCGTCGCCCGCGCTCCAACTTTGGGCCTCTCATCGCCCGCGCGCCATCTCTGTGACTCTCGTCACCCGCGCGCCATCTCCGCGACTTTCGTCGCGCATGAGCCATCTCCGCGACCTTTGTCGCCCGCGTCCACACGACATCTCCGCGACTCCCGTCGCCTGCGGTCCAACTCTACGACTCTCATCAACCGCGCGCCATCTCCGCGACCTTCGTCGCCCATGTCCGCGCTCCATCTCTGCGACCTTCGTCTCCCGTGTCCGCGCGCCAGCTCCGCTAATCTCGTCACCCGCCAGCACACCTTCGTCGCCGCGCCCGTGCGCCATTCTCATGATGCGTGCCCCCGGCACCAAGTATTTCTCCGCGACCTTCGTCGCAGCTCCCATGCGCCATTTCCATGACATGTGCCCCCGGCACCAAGTATTATCCCCGCGACGTTCGTCGCCTGCGCCCGTGCGCCATTCTCATGATGCGTGCCCCCGGCACCAAGTACTGTTCCGCGACGTTCGTCGCTTCGCCCATGCACCACTTCCATAACATGTGCCCCGGCACCAAGTATTGCTCCGCGACGTTCGTCGCCGCACCAATGTGCCATCGTCATGATACGTGCCCCCGACACCAAGTATTGTCTCTGCGATGGTCGTCGCCGCACCCCCAAAATCAATGCCTCGTGATGTAGGCACCGCGCCCAAGCACCACAATCATGTTACAGGCCTCCGGGCATCACACTTATTCACCACACCATGCGCCCCCGCCATGGACGTGGAACATGCATCAACCCACTCTCCGGAGTGTGCAGCATTATGGGGGCTCCGCTCGTAGTGCTCCGGCACAAGGACCCCTCACTACGGGATGGGCTTGATGCCATCGCCGGCTCAATCAAACTGCGGGATGGGCTTCATGCCATCGCCGGCTCAATCAAATTGCGGGATGGGCTTGATGCCATCGTCGGCTCAATCAAACTGCGGGATGGGCTTCATGCCATCGCCGACTCAATCAAACAGTGGGATGGGCTTAACGCCATCGTCGGCACAATCACCGGGGGCTCCGGCCCTCGCAGTGGGATGGGCTCACAACATTGAAGCCATCGTCGGCACAACCTTAAGGCCATCAACATCACACTCGCAGGGGGCTCCGACACGAAGACTTCCCCGCAACGGACTTTAAGCACTAAGCAGCGACCATGCCCACTCATATTGCTGTTGATCGTTGACATCACCAGGGTAATGACCCCCGGGTCACTCTGGGACGGGAGCAAGTCCTCGGAGGGCATCACGCCTAGTCTGCTGGCAGTTGGTTACAGGGGCAACCCTCACCGTTGTCAGATTCTTTGCGCGTCTAATGACGCACCTCGTGGGATTCAGTAAGGGCTTGGACTGGTGGCTGGGGCAACGGGCTACTCTGACCATGCTACCGCGGCATGATCAGTCTCCTCAGACAGGCAAAGAGATGTTGCAAGGGCAGGGCAACACGAACTTGGGGACCGGCAGTCCAATGGAGAATCAGTACTTTGGACCCCCTGGCAGTGTGTCGCTCCCAGGGGACGACACATGTCAACTTATGACACATTCACATTTTTGCCTATAAATAGTGGACTTTGGAGCTTATTCAAGGATCTTCTAGGATGATAGGTTAGGGAATGTATGGCTATCTAACAAGGAAGTGGGTTGTTGTCGGAGAGGGAATGAATGGAAAGAGAAAGAGAAAGAATAGGGACTTGGGTCAAAACGAACTCCGTGAAATGACATAAATAACCATATTTCCTTATCATAGCTTAGTGACATTATTTCAACTCCCCCCCCCCCTCCATCCCTCCCACACTTCCACCCCGTCAATCATCCCACCTCACCACCCACTTCCACTGCCGCCCACATCAACCACCACCGCACACACCACCACCCCCCACCCTGCATACACACAATATAATCCCACACCCACACACATATATTCAAACACGCCACCCACCCACACAAACACACTCACCAGGGCTCTTCACACCCCCTACCCCACCCCCTGTGGGGCCCCTGGCCCCATCCTCATCATCCCCCCCACCACCCCATTACATGAACACACAAACACCCACCTACCAACACACGCACCTGCACACATGCACAAAAACACACCAAGGGTTGCCTCATCCCCCTCTTCATCACCCACCACCACACACACATACCGTATGCACGCAGACGCACGCACTCGCACGCACACCCACAGCAGTTATACACACATGAAAACACATATGCACACATAAATTTACATATATACACACATTGCACGCACTCACAGACACACACCCAGTCACATAAACACTACATGCACTCACACGCGCTATACACACATGAAAACACATACCCAACATATGCACACATAAATTTACATATATACATACTATGTGCACTCACAGACACACACCACATGCACTCACAGACACACATCTAGTCACATAAACACTACACGCACTCACAAGCACACACCTACACACTGCACGCTAACACCCTATCAATTTCTTTGACAGATCGGGGGCCAACACGTGGTGAGTGTGTCAATTGGTTTATGTGTGTGTATGAGTGTGGTGGTTGGGGTGGGGTGGAGGGGACGTGGCTTGTGATGTGGGTGTGTTTGTGTGTACAAAGTGAGTTAACGGGGTGACCCGAGTTGTGGGTGAGTCCATGTTTTGCGTATGGGTGTGTGTGTGTGTGTGGTGAATGATGGGCACGGCAATGGAAGTGGGCGTTGCGTGGTTGGCGAGGGGTCGGGGAGGGGGGAAGGGATGGAATTGACGGAGGGGAAAAGTTGTCATTTTCAAGGAAACTTTTTAGACGACACACGTGCCATTTAAATTGACAGTTTTCGTTCAAGGAGCTCAATTTCCTTAATAACGAGAGATTTTAATGCTTAACTTTGAAGTGGAATGGTGAAAATCACACATTGCGTATGGTACATGGGTCATTATCTATTTTCCCTTTGCAAGTTTGAGCGCATTCGGTCTTTGTATGTATTGTTCAACTTATAATCATTGACATTCAAAATCTTCTTTTTTATCATAATTAAGTATATATTATAAACATTTCAGAGCTAACTTCAACTCATTTATCATAATCGTTGTGGAAAGTTTCTTTTTTATTTTTTTTTCTTTTTTGATAAATAGGAGAATAACATTCATAACTTAAAAGTTATGGTGATTTGTCGTGTTAGCCTGTGGAATTTCTGATAGAACCATCACAAGCTTTCCACTGTCCCTTGCTCCTCAGCCTAAACCACCATCTCCCTTCATGTATGGTTACTTATGTGTGGCTAACCTTTTGTCGATGCAAGGCACAAAATAGTGCATGTAGAAGACATCTTCTTTCCTCTTGTTTTCATTGTTTTGAGTGGCTAATTATTTGTCGATGTAAGGCATAAAATAGGTCATGTAGAAGACCTCTTCTTTCCCCTTCTTATTTTCTTTGTTCTGATGGGATCATCTCAATGCAATCATGCTTTACATCGGGTTTCCACTCTCGTGCCCCAACATTTTACACCAGTTTTTCTAGTTCCAAAAAAGTGGCCAAGTCGCTGCCTGTCTTGGAGGTTTTGTACGATGATCCACCGAGGTATCTTTCATCACCAAAAATTTCATTGGTCTGGATTGTTGCCCAAGTGATTCTTTAAGTCGCTTACGGTTGGCAACAGGTACGAGATCTTTAAAAATTGTTCGGGGTTTGTACCCGTGGTTGCAGTTCAGGTTATTCAGAAATTCTATGATGTTAAGAATGAATTCTGGTTTTGGGGCGTCCCCTTTTTCTTGTGTTCAAATGGTGCAGTCCAGTGGATGTCAAGGGAAAACAATTGGAAGAAGGTGCTGCTGCGACAGGGAGACTTTTATAGCCTTCAACCCCAGCGATCCCATTTTCCCTCTAAGCAAATAAGATCCACTTAAGGTTCCATAATATGGATGTTGAAAAGGAAACGCAGGACAGCTTTTATGTAGGCAAATTCTACGCGATCCAAAAAGGTTACTGCTTGGGGTATCTTTGTCGCAAGATCTACATTCCATCACTACCTGAGCAGGCAAACGACATACGCCCAGAGGAAAATCAGGCTGCAGCACAGACAAGCTTGCCTATTTAGGAGGCAGATCAGCCAGGTAGACTCTTGGTCTACGAAGAACAATGATAACTGAATTCCATGATATGCCTAAGCAGGCTTTTGTTCCTTCTTTATGGACCAAACCGCCGAAGTAGGTCCTATTCCTAGTAATTGATTCTAGTATTATTATGCGGAATAAATAGCAAAATCCAACATGCTAAGACCAGGGCATACTTAATACAGTTAAAATCATGTCGTGTTGGAAACAAATATACAACATGTCTATGACGAACAGCAAGTGACCCACATGTATACTTCAGATAACACAAATTCCAAACACGTCGGGAAGCTGCAAATTATATACACAATTGCACCCCACAATCAAACTAAAAGATAGGCAAAAGGATTATAAAAAGCAGTTCCTTTACCTCACAGTACGGGCAAAAAACAAAAGAAAAAACAACCGCCTTTTGGGCGTGAAAATACCCCAAGAATAAAAAGGACATTTTCTTTTTTCTTCCCCTCTTCCAAGACGAGGAAGCAAAGATGTGAACCAAAACGAAATTTAGAAGCAAAACAAACGGAACAAAAACGGGGAAAGAAGAGGGAAGACAACGCAACTACAATACCTCAAATGAATCGAAACTACACAACGAAAAACAGGCACCTGAATTTACAGAACAGTGTTGATATGGAGTGCTTTAAGCAGTGACGTAGCCATCTGTTTCACCAAAACTTGGCCACCAGAACTCTGCCCATCTCTGCGCTCCTCAATCAAATTTTGAAGTTTCTGAGGCAGATCATTCTCCACAATCAGTTGCTTTGGTCGTGGGTGATGCTCGTAGACAGCCTGACACAATACCCAAAGTGAGGCAACTGAGATTGAGATAGTAGTTTCTAAGGATATCAATCTAGTCCATAGCAGAGAAGAATCCTCATTTAGCAGGAAAGAAGTAAGCTACTAGTCAAATATAGTTAACCAACTGATCGTCACTTAAATCTAGCTTGTGACCTTTGAGCAGCTATGACATTTGAGCAGCAACGTGTAGTAATGTTCCTTGGACAAGACCAAAAAGGGAGTAACAAAGTCAGCTCAACTACTAGGACAACCATAACCTCCCTTCACCGCCTACATTCCAACACACATAAGCCCCAGCTCAAGAGCTGGTTTGAGTTGTTTGAACCCAAACAAATGGGCAGTAACAAACCCATCAGCACCCCAGGAACAAAATAAAATGATGCAATCATTTGAGGACAGCATAAATTGAGCAGAAACTAGTGATCTCACCAAATTTCTAGATCAAAATATTGACAAAGGCAGCTGACATTTTGCATATACACTGCTCACACAGCTATCACTACCTTCTAACACAAGTTTCCATGCGTCCATCAGAAGCCACCTCAAAGATTAAATTATGCAAACCAAGGAAAGATAAAAATAAAAATAAATAGGTAATCATATATGTGATGTTTCTTGTTATACCGCACTACCCGACCCCTGGTGTTTGGTACCCTCTCTCAACTTCCTTATTTGGAAACTGTAACAGCAAGTCAATATAACTAGTCCATTATTGCTAATGGAACAGCACTGTACAATCATTTGGCACAAAGTAAAACTCCGCTGTTGTACGACGTGCATAATTTATTGCGCCAGGAGTGCCATTAGTAAATAGAGGAATCCCAATTAACTTACAGTCTATACTACATAAGCAGCCTACAAGATAAGCAACATGTTGGCTACATAAGAATAAACAATCCCAATATCCAACCTTTATTAGTTTGAGGAGATTGAGACGAGCTATAGCATCTGGGTGGTCAAGTCTTGAAATGAGCAAAGGTGTCAAGCCGTTTACAGCCAAAGTTGTATTTATCCGAGATGATTTCCTGCATTGTAACAATATAATGGTTGTATGTCACGGTTTATAATAAAATATCATAAACTGGATACACTTTCAAATGCAAGCAGCTTAAAGAACAGACCTAAGGCTACACATGTGACATGCCAATAGACAAATGTGTTTGTGGAATCTAGTTTTAACAAAAAAATAGGGACCACACACAATACAGGTATTTAGCCTCTCAGCAATAGAAGGGGTAAGATTGTGGGCATCTATCCTAACCGAGCTGGAACCTCGTGCATTGTGCTAGCCTGTAAACTGTATCTGTACACACGCATTAATTTCTAGCAGAAACTCGAAGAAGATACTTAAAAATCACATACGTAATAATTTTCAAGAAGGGCTCCAATATATGCAGAAAATGCTGTTCTGGACAGCACTGGAAGAACTTGACCAATTTCTGGACCGCATCTTTTTTCAGTAAAGCTTGTTCCACTTTTTTGTTGTCATTGTCATGTGCCAGGCACACAGCAATAGAGTCTAATGCCGTCACAGACCAAAGCTCATCTTCAAGTAGGCTCAGGTACACATCCAACCCACCATGAGCCCTCAATTGCTCTCTTGAATTACGTGATGCATGCGCCATATCGCATAGCAGAGGCAATGCATACTGTCTCAGTGGAGAATCTGACATAATAAAACACATCAAGTGCGGAATCACTCCGTTTTCTGCTGCTTGTTCCTGTCTTCTCTTATTTATCTTGCAGAGATTGAATAGTGCATTGAGGACCTTCAATAAAAATCAATGAGTGAGAAAACATCCAGACCTTTCCACTTAAAAAACAGAAGTCATGACGCCCATGAAAGTGCATTCCCGTTTTTTTTCCACGAAAATATCAACTGTTACAATCTAACATAGACGATAAAACAATAACCAAGCTTATTGTACATGAAGAGACAAGGATGTAACCAGTTGGTAGAGAAAAGCATGCGAGCCATCACAATAGCGATAGCCATCACATTCCTCTATGGCCTATCCTTTAGGTAGTGAAATGGGATTCTATATACATATCAAGGAAACAAACGCGTAGTACCTTACTTCAAACTAGAATAGCGGAAAAAATGAGGCGCCATATAGCAAAAGTCATAGAAGAAGTAAAGATGAGTTTCTCACATATCTTAGCATATTAAGATACGGGTTAATTACACTCAACACCACTGAGGGTCTCCATTAACATACAGCTTATTTAATTTCAGAAATCACATGCCAAACACTGGTTTGATTATTTGTTGCACTACACATATCTGTTACTTAGGGTTACAGGAAGTGACTGATGTCACCTTATTCAACCTTTTGCTACCCAAACTACCCCTAATAGCATTTTCCATTAGCTTAATTCATTTCCTGTTCTTCGGTCCTCACCATAGCCCCCCAACCACCGCTAGCAATCTCAACAACCACCAACTATCACAGTACCACCAACCATCGCTGCTGTCAAAGAAAACTCGTCTTCCTCTAGAATGCAAAAGGCAACATTAATTTCTCTCTTATTGCATGGGGTTCATCTCAAACTTTCTATAAAAATCACAATAACCTTGATCAATTTACAAAAATGCCAGTCAAACTATCAATTCAAAATTCCAAATCAGGGACCAACAGCTGACCATCAACCACGAATCACCCTCTTCATGATTGGTACAGAAACACTACAGTTATTAAGATTTCATCAACAAATTATCGAAGAACTAACAAGCCGCAACTCCCCAAACGCCACAAATTGACCCAGCAGCATAGTTTGTGACCAAACCTTGCTCGAATCAGTGTGCGGCGAGACTGCCACATGATCTTGTCACCAGATAATTTAGAGTATGGTGGGTGGCCCAGATGGTTTGACTAATGCGAAGGAGGCAACGATGACTGTAGTTTGTGGTTTATATGATTCATCTTCGAGCCCAGAAATCACCGATTGGTGGTGATTATTGTGTTTCATGGGTGGTTGTGTACTTTAGATGGCTGACTAGTGGTAGTCTTTGAACTCGGAGGAACTAGGACTTTTACCTGGAAAGAAGGGCTGTAGATGGGGCAAGGGATGGCTGTACGGTGAAAGGGTTTGCATAGATGATAAAGAGGAAATTTGGCTTAGGGAAATAGGTTTGAAGCTTTTGGGTGAAGATGTTTAATTAATCTGTCCTCTCTCACTGACCGGCAAGGCAATAGGGTTCAACATAAGAGGTATTACGGTCAACCGCAACTTCTGTCAACTCTGTGAACTGCAAAATTCTGACATGGCGTGGAGTGTAATTCCTAAACTATATGTAAAGTGTAATATTATCAAACCTCAATGGTGCCTGGTGTGATCAACCCTTTACATATTGTCAATTGCCAGAACGAACAAACACCACATTTAAGAAAATAAGAAAGCTTGAACAAGAAGAAAGAGGGAGAAACAAAACAAGAAATGGAAGACAAAGGGGAAGCAAGGAGATTCAAATACAAAATGAAATTAAGAAGTACTATGTATCATTGTTGCATGTACTGTTTCTATACAATCGATTTACTTCTATTCTAGAACTACTTCTTACCGTCGCATCGTAAATATGTCAGAAAATTTCTGTGCTATATCTTAAATTTAACGGTTGTGTATCTGAAGCATATATCCATTAATTCAACAATTCTCGGATACAACGGCGTTTATCTGAAACATGCCCCTTCCTATCAACTTGTATCTGTCTTATTTGAAAAAGCTGTGCTTGATAGTGCGACACGTGTAATCAAAACATTGTATTCGTGGTCGTAAACCTTGCACAACAAGTTGTAGGCATTCACTCTGCTACTATTATACCTACACAAGACATTAAGTTCTGAGCAAGGCAAATAGTTGTACAAGATGACTGAATTAAAACACAAATTTAGTAATAAACCCAATGATTTATAGATTTCTCTTCCCATGCTCCAACGAGTATATTGGAGGAAATCATGTTAATATATAGGATTTATTACCACTTTAACTCCAGAGTTTGCACATAGATTTCACTTGAACCCGACTCTTAATTTATTGGCAACTGAAACTTGGGTCACTAATTGTTTTTTCAAAATTTAGGGTAAGGAAATTAACCAATTTGAACAGCTTTTTCAATAATTGAAAACTTAAAATGCCTTGAGAATGATGTGAAAAACTATTCCAGGGATCGTATCCACTTTAATTTTCTGACGCCAGTGGATGGCCGGGTTCCATTGACAAGTATGAATAACCTGAGGTCAAGTGATACCTATATAAATATTCTGGGGTCAAATTGGTATTTAATCCTACTGTACACAATGATTTGAAGCGCCACTGAGAATCATGCCCAATGAAGGGCTGTATAATAGATATCCAATGTTATGTCCAGAATATAACCGATTGTATACACATAATCTTCCGTTTGCAACATGCTACGCATGGTAAATGAAGTTATAGCTTAACTTAGTACTGGAAGTCTGAAAAGCTCACCTCGTGATGTATTTGAGATACAAGAGGACCTTCTTTGAGGTCAAGGTTTGGAATCAAATGTTTAATGGCATCTGCACGCTGAAGATTCTCTAAGCAGTGTGGGTCCGTTGAGAGATGATTAATACACTTCAACAACTGCAAAACAGCAAATATATGAAAGAACAGTATAATCAGATTTTGCAGAGCTGAAGTTAAAAGTAAATGAAATTTTCAATTACCTTCAGAAGAATAGGGGGCTCAATCTTATTGAACATCTGAAAAAGACGAGTAAGCATGCTATGGCTGCACATGTAAGATTTTACAGTTGTGTCAGCTCCGGCAAACTCAAGTAACAGGTCTGCCACTTTTTCAAGGTACTCCCGGGCAACATCAGCATTCCAAGGTGATACCATATGGGAAAGTAATCCAGACGACGTTGCACTCCCTGGTCTCGCATTTAGAACCCCAGAACCCGACAACACACCAGATGCTGTCTGAGATGCAATTCCAGATGTAGAAGCAACTGCCTCGATAGATGCCGATGATCCTACCTTCTTATTCACAATCTTATGTGAAATTTTAGGCATCGAATCAAGGTTTGCATTATCTCTCCCGCGCCCAGAAACCTCTGTGCAATACCATAATAATCCATAAAAAAAAATATCATGCAGGCGCCCATATACTAAAAATATATATAAACAGTGGAGCACCTAAGGTCAATACAATCTGCAACAAAAACTGGACTTGTAGACAAAAAGATTGACTAAATGTTAGCTTCCTAGTAGATACTTGCTAAAACCCAATATTTGGATAGGTGGAAGGGGAGAGGTAGAGGGGGGTGGGGTGGGGGGGTCAAAGGTTGGAAGAGAGCCAAGCAAAACTTGCCTGCAAATTCAGCCATCAAGAAATCCAGTCCATTTGCCTTCTTTTCATTAGATGCATGCAAAAGAGGCAGTATACTTTCATGTTTTTCCAATCCGGTAAGATGACGTACATACTCAAGCTGACCAGAAAAATGTCGGGACGGGGGTTCCTTATCCAATAAACTAAGAAGAGGTCGAACATTTTCCTGCTGAACAATTGTACTTGGAAATCCATTTGATGCACCGTCAGCCGATTTTGGGGGCCTATCAGTGGAAGCTCTGTTTGCAGAATTTCGTTGCAGTCTAAGGTCATTGTCTGTTCGTGAAGGATCGGTTTTCCATTTATCAACGTTTTCTCGTTCTTTAGTAACAGCCATGGGATGTTCCTTCATTGCTACAGGTGCAACTTTGTCCAAAGTTATTGAATCTGGCGATTTTGAGGAAGCTGGAGCTTCCAGACTGCCATTGCTTGACCGGGGTCTTTCATTATCAATAGGGAATGATCTGGAATCGGGTGAATGAGAAGCTGAAGCACGTGAATATTCTTGAGTTCCAATTGACAAGGGATGATCTGTTCTTCCATGTTTAACCTTAATGTTATCAGGATAGTCAAATCCGTGGGTTGGTGTCTCATTCTGGACAAAAGCAGGATTACTAGGATCCAATTGACCAGAGCGTGGCCGTAAAGCCAAGCCATCAACTGGGAATCCACCTCCTCCAGATATAGAAGCTAATCGAGCTGCCTCATTCAGGCTATAAAGAGTGTTAATGAGCCTAAGTAATATTCCATTCTTTGCAGCTATGCGACAAAAATCATTTCTAGGGGTTGACCGCTGAAGCTTAAATACCTGCCACATGCCATCAATTGCCAGATGAACCATTTCCCTGGGTATCAAGAAACTTAATTAGATATTTCATAAAGCAGTTTTTAACGGGAGACAAAAATATGGAAATATATGTGGTCTCCCGTTGAGGCGAAGGAGAGCAGAGAGTTATACAAGTAAAGGTTCACATGAGGGTAAGACATCAAACTAGCTTTGGCATTTGATATACAAGTTATCATACACAGGTAAATGTCACAAATTTCTATTGTTTTTCAGATTTATAGGTATATGCCAAAATTGTACCCACGCAGATTCTAAAGCTAGAGCATATTTGTGGAAACAGAAGAAAAAGAGTAAATATATATGGGCCTGAAGTACAAGCTTTGATCAGTCCTGGATATTTTAGTATTTCTGGTAGATAATGGTATTCCGGCTATTATGGCTAGTTCGAAAGTTTGAGTAATTATTATCTCCACTTAACTATAGGTTATTTAGGATTCAATCTATCATTAGGACTTGGTCTAGTCTTCTTTTAGTAAATCTTCTAGATTCTTCCCTCCGGGAAAGGTCACTAGTTTTTTATATAAGTCTGCCTTGTCAGCAGATTTAAGGAGAGTAGATGGACAGAATTTATGAAGTAAATTTGCTTTCTCTAGAAGGGCCTTAGTGAATTTCTAAGATTTATAATTTGTTTATTTTGTTTAAAAGTAACAATATGTACTAACAAGGAACACCAAAGGGGTGACGCCCATGTACACAAAAATACCTACTCAGCTAGTATACGACGACATTTGAAGCTTGCCAAAAACTCAAGATAGACTTCACAGGAACCCATAGTGGATTCCTAAGCCCAGCCATAATAAGAAAGCAAAAAAAGCTGCCTTAATCTTACTTAGGGCAGCTCCTCTCCTTCAAAAGCTCTCATATTTCTCTCTATCCAAACACACCAGAAAAGGCAACGTGGAATCAGCTCCCAGAGCTTCAATCTTTGCGTCCGGCGCTTACAAAGAGACCAGCTCTTCAGGAAATCCACAGCCGAAAGAGGAACCACCCAGCCAATACCAACCAAACTCATATGCCACAGATATTTAGCAAGCCGACAATGCAGAAGAATGTGGGGCACGGACTCACCATCTTCTTTACAAAAGAAGCACCAATTATCACCAAAAAGTAAGAACAGTATTTCTCCAAGCTTCCCACGTGAAAAAGCATACTCTTAAGAGGCGCGAAAGACCTCCACACCGCCTGCCATGGGAACGAGCTACCTGCCTCAAGCAACAAATGTGCGTGATAAGATTTGATAGATAACTGAACTTTACGCGATTGCCTTTCCACAGCACTGTCATCACCGCCCCGACTAAGATCTAATGTATAATGCAAATCGAAAAACTGAGTGACAGAGTCCAATTCCTAATTGAAAAAGTTTCTTCTAAAAGTTGGATTCCAACTAATGACAACCCCAGATTTCGACAAAATTTCAGCCCCCGTCGCTTCTTTATTGCAGGCCAGGCCGTACAAATTAGGTGAAGTGTACTTAAGCTCCTCTTCCCCATACCCAAGCCAGAATCAGACATGGACGCTGTCACCCACTCCAACGTGTATGTGGTTACGAGAAGAAACAAGCCCCTTGCAAATCCCCTTGCAATATTGGGAAATCAAACAAGCCCCTTGCAAATCCCAACCCACAGACAAGAACCATAAGTTCTCCTAACGATATTGGGAAATCAAAGTCGTTCGCGCTCCCGAAACTTGCCGACCACTGTGCATTCCTTTCTAACAAAAACTTCCACAACCATTTCCCCAAGAAGGGCAGTATTAAAGAGGTGCAAGTTCTTTTTCCCAAGTCCCCACTGCGAACAGGAGAGCAAACAACCTCCCAATTGACCAAGTGAAATTGTTTCTCCTCGGAAGAGACTTCCCACACAAAATCTCTTTCTAATTTCTCCAACCTCTTTGTTATAAAACAGCATCACAAGCAAAGAAATTAAATAGGTCGGCAAATTAGAAAGAGTACTTTTAACAAGGGTTAACCAACCCCATTCCAAGAGATATTGCTTTTTCCACCCCCACCAATCTCCTCTGAAAACGTTCCACAACAGGGGTCCAAACAGCTAAATCTCTTAACGAAGCACCCAACGGTAGACCCAAATAGGTGATCGGCAAGCAACCCATCCTACAACCAAGGGAATGAGCAAGAGCGACAGAATCTGGAACATGACCTACCAAAATAAACTCACTTTTCTTGTTCTCTTTTCTGATATTGTTTAAGGTTATAAAACACCAAAACCTTGTTTACTGGTACTGTTTATAGCATCATAAACAACCCCAAAAATATGTCTTTCAATCCTTAAGCCCTAACCCTAGCATCTCATTCACAAATCTTATAAACCTATCTCTAGCCCACCATACATGATTGTAGGACAGCCTTAAATGCCCCTTACTAAGGTCCGTCCTACATCAATTCTGGTATCAGACCTTTGCTGATGCCCAATTGTTAGCAGAAAATCACTAGTCATTTCATTTGTTGTTCTCACACTAGTAGTCACTCTGTCATACATTTGATCACATCATACTACTTGGTAGGCACTCCTTTCTGCTCTAAACCCACCATACAAATCTGTAAAGACCATGTGAAGGTCCTTTTTCCTCTCTCGCCTAAGGAAGAAAATAGCTTCCACAGCGGATATCCCAAGCATGAAACCAGATGATTTTTAGAAATTTTAGTCTCTATCCTTAGTTTGTGCTCATTACGAGAGCCTCGTGTAGCACAGCGGAGACGGCGATGGGTTCTCCCTGCCTAGCGTAATGTAGGGAAGGCTGAATATTGATCAATGCAATTACCTTGCTTTTTTTTTAGTCAGTCAATGGTCGACCATTCTCTTGGTAGTCTACCATTTATGGAACACCAGAACTTGCCGCTCCCCCAAAGCTTCATAGGTGACTCATAAGCTTGAACCCTCTATAGTTCTTGCAATTATGATGGATACTTTAATTCTTAGATATAGGTATCAAACTGTTTTTCCTCCAGTCCTTAGAATTTAAGATCTTGTTAAAGAACTTACCTTAGTTATCCTTAATAGAAACAACCTTTTCTTTTCCCAACATCATTCAAGTATTCAAAATGGGTGGAAGAAATCATTTAGAATCAACACTACCAATATAAAGTCTTAAATTATCATAATTTGTAAGCGCATCAAACTAAAAAGCCTTCAATTGTATTATACTGGTGGGACAGCCTGACAGTTTAAAGGTTGTAGCAGAAAAGTGGTTGCCTTGGCCACTTTTTTGTGGGTGTGAATCAATACTATGAGATGGCTATTATGGTCCTTCTGCCTTAACTTCGAAAAAAAGTTTTCTTCGCCTCTTTATGAAAAAAGTTAAAGCCTAAGAATTTTGAGAGGGTTTCTTCCAATGTATATGGGAAGGAGGATACAGTGGGACAATGGAATTTGTACATTCTTCACAAGACATCAGCTCTCCTCAATATACATGAGGAGAGAAGGGTGAAGGGTTGGACAAAGTAATACGCACAAGGTTTGAGTTATAATACTCCAGAAAAGATGGGTTCATAAGAAAGTATGTGTCGTGACAAAATATAAGCAAGAAGAGAACTCAAGGAAGAATTTTCTGCACAGAAACACACTAGAAGTCTCCGTTCTTTGTTAACCACAGAGGGAGACTCCGGCGCTTACTCACATTCTCACCATTTCCTTAAACACGACTTGTGTGAGAGATCTAACCACTCATACTATAAAGTGCAAACCAAGGTCCAAACAGAAAAAGGAGCATGAATGTTCAAAGACTGGAAACCAAGTTCTTGTAAACCAGAGCTCTGATACCATGTCGAGTTACCAATTCCTCAAAAAGGCTTAAGCTATTAGAGAATGCGCCCAACAATATAAATCATCCTTTGACACTAAACAAAATACACAAGTTCCATATTCTTCAAACATGTATATATTATAAACCAAATGCATTTTCTATCACATCCAAACGAAATTGGTTTTCTTGCAAACCGATAGAACGAACCTGAACTTCGCATAATCAGCCTCAAGAAATCCCACCAGAATTGGAATTCCGCGGCAGGCTATGAACATTTGCAATGTCGACGAGCTGCAAAAGAAGCCTTAAAAGTCAATACAAAAACCTTATATTCTGATATGCTAACTAAAATAGCAGAAGGAAGAAACTCTACACCTTGAGTGACAAAGCTGCTGCAAGAAATAAGCTGCTTCCATACGAACTTCTCGGGGGCGATCAGGTACCGCGAAGCCCATGACAACAGGAATCTGTGAAATATTTAAGCAATAACTTGAGCTGTAGACCAATACTCTATTCTCAATGTCTTTGAAAGAGGTCAACCAAAATAAAATAAATAAATAAATAGGACCAGAGCATCCAAAGATCCATCTTCTATACGAGAAACTGCAGAACTAATGATGCGCAATGGAAAATTTCGGCCCCGTTTGACACTCATTTTTTTTCCAGTATTTTTTTCAGTTTTGGAAACTGGAAAAAATAAATGCGTTTGGTAACCATTTTTTTTCCTTCCTCTTCAGTTTAAAAAAACCAGTTTTTAAACTGAAGAAAAAAAAACTCCAAAAATGAGTTTTTTTTTAAGTTTTGGTTTTTTTTTTTGAGACCACCACCACCCTCCCACCGCCGGCCGCCAGCAACTTCCGGCGACTGCAGGCAGCCAGCGACCACCACCGGCGACCACCGCCACGGCCCACCACCGCCACAGCAAACCACCACCAAAAAAAAACTCAAAATAAAAACTGGATTATCAAACACCCAAAAAAAACTCAAAATAAAAAACTAAATTATCAAACACCCACTTGTTTTTGTAAAAAAAAAAAAAAATTGAACTGCTCTTTAATTTTATTTTTTTTGGAAACTGAGAACCAAAAAAAAAGTGTTGTCAAACAGAGCCGAATCTATGCATAATTACAATATGCCTATTTCCCAATTGATGCAGAATCATTACATATTTAGTGTAGAAACATATACTTGCTAATGTCAAAAAAGTGTATTCTGCAAAGCAGACAACATATATAAAAGCATTGCCCAAATTGGTACTCTTCTAAATAAACCTTATCAGGAAGCATCCACTTATGAAAGTGCACAGGACTTATACATCTTAACATCATAACACTTACGAGGCCAACGAGGCAAGCATTTTCCTGAAACTCAGATTTATCCTTGATTATCTGGTTTAGAACTTGCAGCACAGAACATATAACCTGCGTCTGGGGAAAATAGATGTACCATCAATGTACTTGTCAATCATGCTAGAAAAAATTGATACTTCACAAAGCCTTGTAAAAATGACATACACGAGTTCTAGGAACCTCAAGTAATTCCATTAGAGGGAGCAATCCATGCTGGGTAATGAAAACAATTTTCTGCTCAGGACGTTGATGAAAAAAAGCTGTCAATTTCTGACAAGCAGATACAATGACATTGTCTGGTTCGTCAGGTCTCAATGAAGAAACAAGTTTGCTGAATTCAACAGCCTACATGTAAATACAATACGAATTAGAAATTGAAAGCTGTTAAAGTGATGCGTATCCTAAAAGTTGAAGACCTAATATACAAAAAGAAAAAAGACCAATCAAGTCTAGTAAGAAGTCAAAAGGACTCCAAAACTAGTACATTCCATACAAAAGACATCAAGGAGTTAGTTACTGTAAAAAATTAGATACAGAATCCCAAAATACAAGACTCACCTTTTTTGTTTTCTTTCAGACTAGTGACACTATCAAACTTAGAGAACGTCGCAAGAAACAGTTTTTGCAACTAAGCAGAAAGTAAGTTGAAATATCAACTCTGAAAAGCTTGATTCATAATGCAATACGTAAGGACGGCACAATCAATCACAGCATGCACACGGAAAAAGAAAAGAGAGTACCTGAAGGTGAAAAAGATTTTCTGCAGGCAATTTATCATCAAATCCCTGAAAGCAAAGACACTTCAAAAATCAGAAGTCCCAAGACAAATACTGATGACATCAATACAATACAGACACAACAAAGCTTACCAAACCCTCAATACCAATGACATCATCCTTCAAAACACCCATCATCAGGCGAAGTAAATCGCCACCATTGGTCTGCCCAGATTCATTCTCAATCTGTTTTTGAGCAATTGTGGCCCTTAACTTTGTTGCCAGGTCATGATTTCCACCATCTGTTACCATTTCATTGCCTTGATCCACATGTGAAAACGATGCAGATGTAGAGGCTTCAGCTGCCTGATCCTCCACGTTTTTATCCAGCGTGTTAAATAAGTCATCTAAGGAAGCATCTCCAGGAGTGTCACTGAACCTGCTCAGCTCATTTCCACCAGAGGCTACTGAAGCCTTTGGAACCTTCAGAAGAGGCCATCCCAAATATTCATTAGAATATAGACAATGGAATTCAAATTCAAATTCCCTGACATCATTTGGCATCGAACATAATAGATAAATCAATGCAAAGAGAAGTATAACTTGCGCAGAGAGCAAGCATAATACACATTATTGCGAAACCTTTTAGTGCCTTACCAGAAACCTGCAACTGAAGTTTAGCCCAATGAATCTTTATATGATGAAAGATAGCATTCAGCAGCATAATTCCAAAAATCGGGAACTGAGGTCCGTACAAAACCAAACCCGACCTTAGGTGATATATTAGACCCTGCCTACAAGTACTACATGTGTAAAAAGTAAATTACTTAATCCACAATACCACACTATCATATGGCTTTTTCCTTTGACGGTATATACTACAATTTAGATCAATAGCTACAAAAAGAACAGACTACTTGAAGATATGAAGACAATGACACACAGCTATTTCAAATAGGGGTGCCAAATATGTGACATGCATGGCATTCATTAGTCTTGACAATTCATCATGGTCCTCATAAAAAGTTAGCTTTAAAAGTAAAGAGCAAAATTTTGGCAAAATTAAGATGCAAATGTAGCCAAAAAGAATCCAAACAATAGACAAAATCAGAAATCTAACCACATATTTTCCGGGCCCAAGTCTACAACTAAACACGTCATCAAGATAGCTGCATGCAGCTTCACACTTGGAACCTGAGACTTTCCATCTTAAAATTCTAGCTTCATCAAGTATGATACAAGGCCACAAACCAGCAAAACGGGGCCATGGTCCATGTGCCACCAGTATGTCAACCAATACAACAAAAAGGGGGAAATAGTTGTAATCTGTAAACCCGCATATTTAGCCACTATTTTCCAAGCTACAAATCTCAAGACCATGTAGCCATAAAGCTTCCAACAGAAGGTAACAGCCTGTAGTCAACCAACAGGCCAACATAATCTTTATCCCAAGAGAAAAATGCACACAGCATTACAATGGAACCCAAGAGGTTCGGTCGTAAGTCCAGTTTCATCAAGTATGATACAAAACCCAAGAAACAAATAAGCCCACGAGCGTCACACTACGTCAACCAAACAATCCTATAATACTCCAGTAATACACGGCCACTAATTGGCACTAAGCTACTAATGTTGAAATGCCATACCCTAATGATACCAACAGAGAGTAACAGCCAGCTGTTGACCCCACCAAATAAGCTAGAGTAATTCACGTCGCCCCTGCCCATAACGCTTGAATAATAAAAAGATAAGATGTTGACAAATACTCGACAAGTTTCCTTAAGAGAAGCAGCTCAGGGAGAGCGGAAGCTAATAGCAGACAACGTCTTGACATAATACAAGAGTTGATTAGAATAAAGACCCTTCAGGTTGAGAATTGGCAGCACAAGCGCAGTCCAATTCTCCAGGTAAGTTTTTGTCTTTCCCAACTCCTTCCTTCAAGGTAAACTCCTGATATCTCGGCCCTTCAGATACAATCGCCGTTGGTTGGTTGAGTTGACAACGATGGGATTGGTTGGTTCTTGGTGGTTGAATACAGCACCAGATTTGCCCAAGTTATTTTCATATACGATAGAAGAAAATGGTGTTGAACACCAGCAGATTTATAGCCTTTAGGGAGGGAGGTGGTCAGCGATGGCGGGGTGCTTGCGTAAGACGTCCCAATGTGAAGTGTTATGAAGCAACGCCTGCGGTTT